>JAOVYV010000027.1:8813185-8825751 GCA_025674545.1 Hassar affinis
CTACGATGGATTAGCGCCCTGTCTAGGGTTGGTTCCTGCCCTTGCGCTCAGAGTTGCCGGCTGGGCACTGGCTCCCCTGTGACCCCGTAACTGGGAATAAGCGGTACAGATAATGACTGACTGACTGAATGACAAATAATCCTCTTTACTTTAAAGACAGACCCCGTATAGCTCATATATAAAACAATCTGTTAGGAAACTAAAATATAACCATATAATATTTGAATAATATAATAATATTTTAATTTTTAACCATAGAATATTTGGGCGCAGTCATATAATGGATGGACTAAAGATGCTGTATGCAGTGCTAAAATGCAGCTTTTGTGCATCGTCATACAATGAAATATGTGCCCCAATTCTTGTAAATAAAAACATCCTCTACTACGTTTAAAATGTAAAAGAAAGATTGCTTAAACTGTAATATAATAAGGATGCTTGAAACAAACATTCAATGTTAAAAATGTCTATAATGACACCACATGCTGCACATTTTCACATCTATTCACAGTCACTTTACACATTCATAATTTATCCTGTAATTTATACTGAGTGTAGTGATTCTTATGTAAATATCAGGTTGTACTGTATATTACTGCTCTTTCTATGACTTCTTGGAGAGCATGGTGCACTAAATTTCATTGTATGCAAGTATAATGACAATAAAGGGTTCTATGCTATTCTATTCTATTCTAGTCGTAAAAATGACTCCTGAACCTTGTAAAGTTGTCCTTGAAACATCAGTATCAAAACTTTGATGTGGACTTTTGAAGATGTTAAAAGAACATTATCTGGATGTGTCTGTGCTCAGTGGGATAGCTGCTAAAGATTTTCAAGGTTGAACATATGAATCAGTCTGATGAAGTCATTAATCTATTACTATAGCAATAAATCAGTTATATATGCCAAAAGAATGAGAGCTCTCGTTTCAGGTTTTACAGTATTTGCACAGAATTAAACATATATTTATACAGCCATGACACTTAATGAAAAGATTGTGTCCCTGTGACAGTCAAGTGACAGTAAGAAACCAATAAATCAAAAAAGACCAAGACTTCACATGCTACTATAGAGAAAATTCTTAGCTGAATTCCACCATGCCCATTTTTTAATGAATTTTTCATGGTAGTAATTTTTTTTATTACTATTTATTTAACATTTAATTTTACCAGGCATGTCATTAAGAACAGATTCTTATCTACCATGGCGGCCTGGCAAGCAGCAAGAGCCTTTTGATAAAAAGAAAATGAAGAAAAGAAAAGAACTGGTACAAACATCTAAACAGTTTGAGTAATTTTTTGCAATGTGTGCAGCAGCAGACTGAAATGAGAAGGAGCCATAAGAAGTGTTTGTTATTGGGACTTTCAATTGAATGTACTGGGAAGACCTGGTGTTATATTTGACAGATACTGGCTGTAATAAAGTTTGTAGGTACAGTGGAGTCTGATCTCTGAACTCTGGATGGCCAGCAAAAAAAGAGAGCAGTGATGTGTTCAGAAAGGGGCATGTTCAATGACAGTAACGTCATTCACTTACATTTACATTTATATTTACATTTATGGCATTTAGCAGATGCTCTTATCCAGAGCGACTTACAAGAGTGCTTAGTCATTAACTTGGTATATCCAAAGCTAATGCTGGTAGATCTGAATTCAAACAATTTTGAGCTATGATACTGCTAGAATTTAGCCATATACTACCTATTAAACATTACAAGTAAAAGTCCCAAAACCCAAGTATTCCTAAACTACACAAAAACAATGAAGAACAAGACACGGGGAATACAATAACTGCTATAAGTGTGGTAACAGCTTTGAGTTAGTGCTCATTCAAGTGCTCTCGAGAGAGGTGGGTCTTCAATTGGCATTTGAAGATAGCAAGCGACTCAGCTGTTCAGACACTCAGGGGGAGTTCATTCCACCACCTTGGTGCCAGGACAGAGAAAAGTCTGGATGCTTGCCTCCCATATGTCCTAGATGACAGTGCATCGAGTCGAGCCGTACTTGAGGCACAAAGGTCTTCATTTATTCATTTAGACCCTGACCACTGAGTTTGAACAAACACTAATATGTTAGAAAAAGTCTTGTAGGGAAAAAATAGCAAGTTCTCCTATCAGTGATATCAGTGTAGGAATAATAAGAATATAAAATCAATAAATTTTATTGTCCTTTGGTACATTTACTTGGCTCAGTTTAGAGATTATTGTATCCAGTTATGAGCAGTTATGAAGAAAGTAGGCAAGTGATAAGAGCAATAATAATTTATGACAATGCTTTTAAGGATGCAGACCAAGATCTGTATCTGTGCAATATATGAAATGATAAGAATCATGTCCTGACAGTGAAGAATAGGTGGAAATAAAATAAAGCGGATAATTTGAAAAAGAACAGTGATACAGAAAAAGAAAGAGGAAAATAGATTGAAAAGACATGAGGAAGTGTGAGATAAAAGATAACTGAGAGAGATAATTGTAAACCGAATCTAAAACATTAAAATTCAACCGTCTGACAGGCTTCAGAGCAATTTGTGGAAGAATTAAAGTATAAAATAAGAGAGATTAGAAATTTGCAATTAGTGTAGTATTCATTCGGTACTGTGTTTTATTAATATGAAGCACAGCACATTTCTGCAATTTGGACCTCAGATAAAAAATGTATATTACAGCATCAAAATCCCAACTGAAGTATGAAAAAATGTGGGAAAAAGCATGCCAGATAAAAAATAGAATGTTTACGATTTAGAAGCAAACCAGTGCGTAAGAGTCAGTGAATTATATTTCGCTCCCATTAGAACATGTTTTACACAGGTTTTACACTGGTTAACTGGTACACACTGTCCATGTTTATGTCACAGTACTGTAACAGACAAAACTGGATAAGAAAGTAGTATTTCTCTCAGGCAATCTAGTTTTATAAATGCCAGAACACTTTGAACTGGATGAACTATTCTAGCCCAGTTTTGCAAGTTCGTTGGCAACATAGAAAAGGCAACAGAGTAATAAAAATAAAAACAATTTGTGCATACATTATGGAGAATAAAGTTAAGGAAATTATATTGTTCAAATTGGTGTCAATAAGTTTGTTCATTTCCTTACATCATTATGAAAGATCGCAAAGATTACATTTGTGGTGAATTATTTGATTAATCATTGTATTATGCTCTCTGGATCATCAAAAAATAACTATTACCTTGGCTCCTGTTGATGTCACAGCCTGGGAGCATGTGACTTCATTATAAGCCAAAAAAACATAAAAAAAAACAGTTTGACAGTTTATTATTTGATTGTTTTGTTGTATACAACACTTTTTGTAAATACACTATATTGCCAAAGGTTTTCACTCACCCATCCAAATCATTGAATTCAGGTGTTCCAGTCACTTGCATGGCCACAGATAGGACACCTTTGGGATGAATCAGTGCGGAGACTGAGCCAGGCCTTCTCGTCCAAAATCACAAATGTGCTTCTGGAAGAATGGTCAAAAATTCCCATGAATACACTTCTAAACCTTGTGGAAAGCCTTCCCAGAAACATTAGTAGCTGTTATAGCTGCAAAGGTGGGGCAACATCATATTAAACCCTATAGATTAAGAATGGGATTTCACTCAAGTTCATATGCATGTGAAGGCAGATGAGCGAATACTTTTGGCAATATAGTGTATGTCGTTATGCCAGCTATAAAGTGTGTAGTCTTGTAAACTCCTTCTGGGGTGTTCAATCCAAGAGATTTTACCCAATTACCAAATAACAGAATTCATATACCCATTTACCAACATGTGTTGATGCTCCATGTGTAACCTGACAATAAAGAAGACAATGAAATAGCTCATTATAAAGAAATGCCTCAGTGGAAATCACATTTGCAGCTTGTGTCTTTTTAGTGGTTACATACACACCAGTGACTTTAAGCAAAGCTGTTTCACTTCAAATATTATAGCCAATGGAATATAATACCATGTCTCACATGACACAGATTCCATTGAAAAGGACACATAATAAACCTTATGTTCACCAGGCTGATATTGAGGTTTTCAGGTCAGAATTGTTGGGGGTTTTCTGCCTTTTCTCCACAATTTGGTCACCTGCCAATTTTCCCTAGGGGTTTTGGGTCAGTTTGACTGACACTTTGGGGATAATGTCAAATCCTGGAGTTCATATCCCACCAGAACTTCACCTGTCTAGACTTGGAGTGAGCACAGATTTTCCTGGAGTATCAAGTATCAACCTTTCAAAAGCTGACAGAAGAGCAAACTTAGGAATGTCTCCGGTGGTATTTCTAAAGGGGGCTGAACAGATAGCTTACACCTTTCTTACAGCTTTCAGACTCCTATATACTGCCTTCTCCATAATTTCTAGATTTTAGGATTTTATTTCATATACACCAGTTATTAATGTCAGTTCCCAGAGAGTAAACGCTTTCTATATTCATATGCACCCACAGACTTTATAAATTTAAATGTGAAAATTGTATTTTCATTGGATGAAAAAAGACAACTCTCATAATACCCATAATGACTGACTGACATTTAAGCATTTAACCCCCTAAATTCCCAACTTATTGTTCATCTCAATGGATATCATTTGATATTTACCATGAATTGCAATTACTACAATGATCATCATTTGCATCAGATGCATTTCAGACCTCAGGTCAGCCTTTTGCTGGGTCCCCAGCAGTCCACTTACCAACAGCGGGGCTAGCCATGGTACCATAAACTATTTACTTCAGTAGACGCACTCCCACTTGGACCATAACAACACGACATGATGAGAATCACTTTCTTTGAATTCTCAAGTGCATTCAATAACAGCATGGAGGCTTCCCATGCTGGGGAAGAAGATGGATAGAATGCAGGTGGACAAGGTCTTTGTGTTAGGTGAGCAGCAGCAGTATGAGCTGTTGCAGCATGCTACTGGCAATCTTCTACAAGTCTTCGCAGATGTCTGCTGGGGAAGAAGCATCAGAAGTGAAGGTGCAAATAAGTTTAACAAACTGATCAGGAAGGCTGGCTCCATCTTGTGCTGCTCTCTGGATGGTTTTGAAATATTGGTGGAAAAGACGACACTTGGTCAGACAGCAGAGCACATAAACAGAACGCTACAGGAGATTGTTTATACCAACAGCAATCACATTGTACAACACCTCATTACTCTGTAGGGGCATTATTGTGTACTGAGCCAACTAGAGGACAGGCTCACTGGTGTTCAATTGGACAGTACTTGACACTACTGTACACTTCAAGACAGGCACACTGTTTTCAATCGGACAATCTCTGTGCTCTATTACTATGCACTGACACTGTGTCAAATGCACTGTCATGCTGTAATATGCACTGCCTCTTGACATATCTCACAGGCTGGGATACCTGGGTACCAGTATATACTGACGTATTGAAGTTGACACGGCAAAAATACTGCACTTTGTCTTTGTCTATGTGAGTGTACCTATCTTTACTTTGTCACTTTCTCTTACATAACTCATAACATCCATTTCATTTACAGTATATCTCCGTAATAATGTTAGGTGTTTATTAGAGCCTCTTGTGTTTACTACTTTCACTCCTTCTTGTGCTTGGTGCTTTTGCACTGCTGTACTTTCCCTCTATATATTCATCCATTCATATACCTGCCTACCTTTCTACCTATTCAAAGTCTATACCTGGATATTTGTGGGGTTTAAAACCTTACTAATAAACACAAGAGTCAAATCAACACCATGATATCCCATGCTGCCCAAGCTCTTTCAAAATGTTTATGTGTAAGGATGCTGTCTTACATCTAATCTTAAAGTGACATCAAGTAGTTGCGTCCGAATTCTGCTTTGCGTGGACTGAACCCATATTCAGTCCAATACATCTCTCAGTTATTGACTCTTCAGAGCATATCAAAAGCCTGAAGCAAAGGGATCTGAGTAATTACTGTATAATGATGCCAAGCTCATGCTTCTCAGCACTCTGTCTCTCCTCTGGTGAAAGCAAGGCTGATTAACAGGTGAGAGCAATGGAGACAAATGAAGCCTTGATGATAAGTTAAAAAATCTCTGCTGTCAGAGTGTTGGGAAAATCAATTCCAGCGTGTTTACAATAACTGCGTAACTCACAAAGAATATACAAGTTAGAGTTAAGGAAAAATAAAAGTATGTGCCCATTTTTCAATCATGCCTGGCACTAGAAAGTGACGAGAAGCCTAATTCTTCCCCAGCAACTGTCTTTTTGGCAAGTGTTTATGCTGTAATCAGGAACTGTATTTGTTTCATATGTAACACACAGAGAACACTACATATTAGCAACACTCAGGGCACATTCATAAAGATTCTTACATATTACATATACTGTATTTTGGACCATATATTTAATTATATTTTGAATAAGGATTTACATTATATTATGCTTCTGGGTTCATGAGCCTGCTTTTTTTACCACTTTGTGAGATTACTTCACAGAATTTGTTATACTGTGTTTCATGCTCCATCATGCGCATAGTAAATCACAACTTCTTACTGTAATAAATACCTGTTAGACTTACAGACAGAAATGTATTAGTATTTAAAACAACTAAGAAAAACATAAATAAATACATAAAAATCAATTAAAGCTGGGGTATTAAATAAAACATTCCTGCTGTTAACACATAATGTGTTAATTCAACAACTCTTGAGTACCTTTTGATCATTAGTGCCTGAACTAATGCTTTATTTATTTCGTGCTGAAAGTTCATTCATTCATTCATTCATTTTCTTAACTGCTTATTCCTTTTCAGGGTCACAGGAGAGCCGGTGCCTAGCTGGCAGCATAGGGCACAAGGCAGGAACATCCCTAGACAGGGTGCCAATCCATCGTAGGGCACACACACGCACACTCACCAATCAACCTAACATGCATGTCTTTGGACTGTATTCATATCAGAATATAAGACTCACAGGCATCATCACAGGTCAGTATACATTCAAAAATAGTGAAACACGCACACTTAGAACTGCACAATACGTCCAGCAAGACTTCGCAACAAGACATAAATAACCAAGCTAATCAAGGTGAAGCACAGAAAAGGTGAACCCAGTAAGGTAATCAACCAAGGACAGGACAGAAGCAGAGATGTGACCAAAACACAAATAGGCACAAGTCAAAAATAAACTAAGGCATGTGGAGAAGACAGATGAACAATAGCAATCAGCTTTCATGGCACTGGGAATTGTAACTCATACTGAAAGGGGAATTTTGTAACAAATGGTCTCATGTTCATTAATTTGTACCAATTTGTATCATTCAAATCGTGTGAAGAGGTTGTAGTTTTGGGCAAGGTTAGCTCTTCTAGCTCTTCTCTTCTTATTTTACTTCTTATATTCATTCAAATTCATATGAGTTTTTCTTTTCATGTGATCAGGATAAAAATAACAGGCAACCAAGCAACTGAATAAGATGTGAATATTCTGAAATACTCTGAGACATGTGAAGTTCTAAATTAGAAGATACAGTTAAGCAATAGTAAATACAATCAATTAGGCAAAACTGGTTCACCATACAAACTCTGCTGAAAGCCAGAAGAGAAAACAGAAGCTGTGGTTAGAGTGCCTGCACATCATTGATTGAGAGTCCTGCCTGGGGCATCAATCTTGTCTGCTTCTGTTCCTGAGACTGCAAAGCAGGAAAGCTTGTGATGAATGTGTACAGCATTCCACTGGAGATCTGACTGAAATTACAGAAGTATTGCATGCGCTGACATCCGGAGACTGACGGAGATCGGTATAAGCCTGGAGTTGGAAATTTAAATCAGAGGTTGATGATCAAAAACTCTAGAGCTGGAAAGTTGTAAGGCTCACTTAAACTGATGCTGCTTCAGAAGCTGCTCATTGGCCAGGTGTCCACAGATAGGGAGCTGTAGCTCTCTGGGCAGCAGAAAATACACATCTGTGGAAAAAACATTTAATCATCAAGTACAGTAGAACAGTTTTGATTATAGTATGCCCAAAAAAAACACTAAACAAGTAATTACTGTTATTGTCTGTAATAGGCATGGAACAGTTTTGTTTTGTTTTTGTGTATGTCTGTGTGTATGTGTGTGTGTGTGTGTGTATGTGTGTGTGTGTGTGTGTGTGTGTGTGTGTGTGTGTGCGTGTGTGAATACATGATGTGACGATATGGTTTAGACCTTAATGCATGGCTAAATGCCCTCTTGCCATTTCTTTAGCAGAGTAAAATTGCAGAAAGTCATCATAAATTTCCTGCCACTCAAAAATATATTTGAATAGCAGCAATGGACATTATTTAGAGCTGACTCAAACATAAATGGTCCAAATCAAGCATTATTAACAAGAGTGGACAGATATAAAATATTTTCTTTTATATGTCAAGGGTCCAAATTTAATCAGGTGCTTGTTTAGTGACTACAGCACTGCAATCCTTTTTGAATACAGTGGTGAAGGCCAGTAAATTTATGATCAGTCATAGACAAAGCACTTCAGATAGGGTCATTAGTACACATTAAAAAATATCAGTCATGGGATGTCAGTTCATTTGTTCATTCATTTATTTCCAGCAAAAGCATTATGTTCAGAGTCACAGGGGATCTGGAGCCTAGACTGGGAACACTGGATGTGAGGCGGAAATACAGATGATGGGATGCCATTCCACCTGTAGTTGCCTAAATATGACCAGAATTGAGTTCTAACGAAAACAAAACAAAACAACATGTTTTTTTTTGTGAGCAATACTACAAGAATAATTAACAAAGCCTACAAATTGATTCTTCACTGAGTTACAAGGTTATGCTTCTCTCTGAGCAAAAGGAAACCAAATGGCTTAATAGGGCAGTAATTGGGTTATAACTCAGGACATTCTGATTGTGCCAGAAGGTATTAAAATGCAGCAGAATTCACAAATGAGAAGAGACTGGTGCTGCAGAAATGTCATTATCCACGTTCTGAATCATTGTGCTTAGAGGGCTTGTTGTTTATGTGGAGGGGACATATTGCATCTTGCCATGGAAAAACATCATTTTAGGCAAATGCAGATGCACTCCTTTTATACAGTCTTTTTTTTGCAGACTAAAAAGCTCATCAGGGTTTTTTTTATGCTACAGTGCCCAGTTTCTGTGCATTTTCTAGACTGACAAACAGCTTAGGAAAGAACAGTTAGCAAGTGAGATGTGCTGCACATGTCTGCCTTGTGTTTACATGGGTTTCCTCTAGGAGTGATTAGTGACAGTGTGCATGTTTTATGGAGAAAAGGAAATCCCCATGACAGGGGGAAAATGAGCAGGGTTTCCTCAAAGATGTCTCTGTACATTCATCCATTGATCATTCCCTTAATACGGACAATCCTCCCAGTTCCTGCAACTGGAAAACTTTCCAACAACATGATGCACTGGTGACAAGTTTCAGGCCAGGGTTCATCAGTTTTGTTGTGGCATGGAGGTTCTTTAGATGCCTGCCCCAAGTGAGCCATCATGTTCCTTTTCCCTTACATGTATGCCTAGACACAATCCACTCTCAGAGCTCTCCAGACAGTTCCACTCACCGTATGTTTTTTTTTTTTTGCTCTGACACGCACGCAGTCAGCTGTGGCTTTAAATAGACAGAGCTGTCTTTTCAATGTCCTATCATGTCCATCCATCATCAGCTGAATTTCTCACAGGTTTACTGAAACATCTCAAGAATGACTCATTTTACTGTCACAGTGAAGAGTATGAATAATTAACAGGTCAGGATTATAAATTTTTGAAATAAGGTTGCTAGGCTTTGTGAAAAAAAAACTTTTATGCATTTTCATTATGGAGTATTTTTGCACAATGAATTCATCTTACTGTCATGTGCCTTCCCACCCCAGGTAACACAGAGTGGCCTAAGAAAACATGGCTATTAACCACAACTGCCAGACCACAGAGCCTGTAAACATGGCCAGTGAGGACTAACAGACATCACAAAGACATGCAATTCTCAATCTGATTGTCTGTATTTGTGTTCTTGTGTACTTGAGAAACATCATTAGTTAGCAGCCCAAGTTCTGTTCCATTTAAAGTATGCCTGCATCTAGCCAAGTATAGTTTAAATACCCAGATGTGTTGTTGCTCAGTCCACTGACAGTCAGATATCCCAGAATGCATTTCACACCAAACTCAGCATGATGGCCAAGGAGAAAACTTACAGCTGTTTGTATGACCGTACAGCGTCTTTCCGTCCTACAGAGTTTGTGAGTCAAACTTACCAAGTCTGTACTACCAAGTCCACACTTGGCATACTTTGTATTGAGAAACACTTACACTCTCTCACATCCATGTTCACCTTCACCCGTATCACTTGACCCCTATACATTACGAGGTATATGCTCAGTGTTCTGTACCTATACAAAGCCTGTTTCTTCTTCTGCTCTATTGTTCAAGGTCACGATTACGCTCCTGGCTTTTTGGTTTTTGGTTTCCCAACAAACTCGGACAAACCCAACAAACCCATATTCTGGCCTTAATTTTGCTTCCTGATTTGGATTTGTTTGCCTGTTCAAAAATAAAGACTTTAAACCAGTAACTGCCACTGTCTCTGATGCCTGACATTTACCTAGCTAGCTAGAAAAAATATGTTATTAGCAAACTAGCCAACTACTGTCAGCTAACTAGCTTTGTAACATTAATGACAAATTCCACAAAAAAGGTAAACTCGATGGAAACTTTTCTGTTAAATGACAAATAAACAAAACTGCAACACTGATTCTCATGTTGTCACCACCTCTTACAAAGCAGACCATTATTTGTTTGTCACTCTAGAAATCTCAAGATTTCAGTCGTTATGTGTGCTGAAGTTTATGTGTGCTGAAGGTATATTTAACCTCCACTTACATTGTCTTTGTGTAACGTTGGCTTCAAAACACTGTCAGTGATAGCTGACTGACTGTGTGTCATATCTAAGGATGAGGACCTGGAATTATGTATGCCTTCAAAAAAATTGATCTGACTTAATATTTTAGGCTTTTCAGAGCTCAGTTAACTGTTCAAGAGCACTAGGCTTTAAGTTGTTTTCTGTACAGAGTCATTAATGATACATTTTTTCAAAATACTATTTATTTACTGTAAGTATTTAAATTACTGCTCCTGAATAGTGTTTCTGGGGTATATGCTTTTTAATGCTTTTGTATTTGCTGTAACATCTTTAATTTTCATTGTACAATGGAAAAGATGTTAAATTCCTACAGCAGGCAAACATCTCACTGTCACATGCAAGTATTAATCATTTGGTTTGGTACATTATTACAGTAATATGTTGAACTGCAAATTACTCACCCACCACAACATCAACAATAACAACAACAGCAAAGATACCTTTGTGATTATTTCACTGGCATTGTCAAGTGGGCACCTTTCTTAAAAAGTGTTACTTGAATTAGGCCCACGACACCTCCAGAACTCTCAACTGGCATCCCAGACCCACCTCCCTGCATACTCATGATGGGTTAGGACACATGTCAATACCAGAGATAACAACAGATACACCTCAAGCTGCACCTCAAACATTACTGAGAAACTTCCCCACAACAACCATGATCGATTGCCAGTCTAACTGGGTTCTTCAGCTGTACTTAGGCACATTTGGCTGATGGCTCTAAATATGGCATCTTCAGCCTTATGCCCTGTAGATTTAGGTGGACCCAAGTAGCTCCCGAGAAGCACAACTGCAAAGCGTTCATCCTATCATCTGAAGATTGCTAGTTTGAGTCCAGGTGATGGTATAGCTGCCCATAGCTGGGAGTTGAGAGAACAAAATTGGCTGTCCAATTCAGGGTGGGAAGGGCATAAGTTCTCTCCCATGTCAGTTGGAGTGACACTGGCCAATCATGGGCATCTGTGAGCTAATAATAAAATACATAATAAAAAGCAAGCCTTTGATATAGGCTGTAGATTTCTCAAGGTTTGGACCATGAAAAGAAATAGCAAAAGAGTATTGTTTATGGACAAGAATGTAGTAGTGCAGTTTGATTCTGAATCAACACACTATAGCGTATGACACATGAGTCACATCAGTGAATTGGCCTGTCCCTGTATCCAGGTAACCCTAGTGTAGTACGTATACAAGTGTCTTAGTATCTGAATGTTTTGTTTTGCCCCGAGTTTGTACTAAGTCCCCAGAGATATCAATAGAAAATTGCTTTTCTGCTCCAAAGCCACTTAGCCGCATTAGAAGGCATAATGGACTTTGCCAGGGAGAAGGCAGCAGCACCCTTATTGACTGTGCCTACTGGTTGCAGAAACGAATCCACATTCTGAATAATTCATGTCTTCAATAGAATCTTTTTCCTAATTGTAATAATGTTTTGACTGCTGCAGAGCTGTGGGGGAAAAACAACTTTTCCAGTTTTGTCTTATTAGCAGAATAGCCTACACCAATGCTGGAATAAACTAACAATGCACCATAATTAATAATACATTTAAAAATAACATCCTTCAGTTGTAATGATATATGATGCATGATATGAATGTATGAATATATGCTAGCATATACAGGTGGAAGACAATGAAACTGAAACACCTGTCATTTTAGACCACAGTAATTTATTAGTATGGTGTAGGGCCTCCTTTTGCGGCC
>JAOVYV010000027.1:8875627-8886400 GCA_025674545.1 Hassar affinis
GGAAAATTGGCCCTTAGTGTGTGAATGCGAGTGTGAATGTGTGTGTGTATGAGCCCTACGATGGATTGGCGCCCTGTTGGTAGGGTTGGTTCCTGCTCCCCCGTGACCCCATAACTGGGAATAAGCGGTACAGATAATGACTGATGACTGAAATTACTTATGTTTTGACTACAGCTATTACATCATCAATAATTTTGTCTGTAGACTGTAATGCAGAAGCAGCACTGCTGTGTCTGATCAAATCATACCAGTAAAACACACACTATCACATCACCACCACATCAGGGTCACTGCAGCACTGATGTTATGGCTGATCGGTGTATAAATACATGTAATACATATTTATTTGCAGTCTATACTATTATATGTCCACTATTTCAGTGTGTATTATATTTTCTTTCAGGGTATGTTACTGGTCACTGGTCTTACATTTGCAACTGCACCCTCTTGTCCAATATGTTGTTCTGTGCATTGTTGTATACACAATGTATGTTGCACTTGAGAGAACAGTGAGAAGGCAGTTTATTGTGATGTACTTGTATAGTGTCTATAAAGTTGAATTGAACTGACTATTCCTGGCTTTTGTGGATGATGTAAATGGAAAATGGATGTTTATCTTTCTCAAGCCAATAACATGTTTGTTTAAAGGTCAGTTTAACCTCTAAAAACTTTAATTATCTACAATCCCAATTCCAATGAAATTGGGACATTGTGTAAAACATTGTGTAATACAATGATTTGCGAATCCTTTTCAACCCATATTCAATTGAATCCACTACAAAGACAAGATATTTAATGTTCAACGGATAAACTTGATTATTTATTTATTTTTTTGCAATTTTTTATTGCACATTCCACAGGTGAACAGGTTAATTGAAAAAAGGGGAGTGTCATGATGAAAGGCTCAGTCATTCAAAAGCAAGGATGTGGTGAGGTTCACCACTTTGTGAGCAACTGCATTAGCAAAGAGTACAACAGTTTTAAGAATAACATTTCCCAAGATGCACCTAGAATTCCACCTACAAAGCTTCAACAATTAGTGTTCTCACTTCCCAAACGTTTATTGAGTGTTGTTAAAAGGAAAGGTGAACAATAAAATGTATCTGTTTGAACATTAAATATCTTGTGTTTGTCTTATGTATTCAATTGAATATGGGCTGAAAATGTCCCAACTTTATTGGAATTGGGGTTGTATTTCATATTTACTTTCAGAGGGTTCAAATATAAATGACTTTCTGATAAAGATTTTTTTCTTTGAGATTTCCAAGACACAGGGAAAGAATGGCTCTCACCACTTCTCTGAGGTGTCTTCTTTAAAAATGTCTGCAGATCCTTTTTTACTGTACGTTAGCTCTTCAGTGATGGTACACGCTTTGGGTTCATCCATGAGAACATCTTCCTTGCAGATAATACAGCTGAGAAAAGCTACATGATGGATATCATTCCAAAGACATGAACATACTGAGGACAAAAGATCGTTATACAAGCTAAATTTGGATAAGCTATACATTTTCCAAGCATGTCTCTGAGAATGAAATTAACTTGGAAAGGAGGGGGTGTTGACCGAACCATACAGCCAGACCAAATATTCCTAATTTCCAGAAGCATTACTAAAGGCAATCTTCCATTCATTGCCTTTTTAAATAAGATTATATGCTCTTCTGATGTCAAATTTAGTGAGTAGATGAGCCCATTTCGAGTGTTCCAGAGCTGATGGGACTAGGATTTGGATCAGTCAATACATGGAATTCCTTTGAGTGAAGAAAAAACAGTGGATGGTAATGACATGGAGGATCTGATATGGCTCAATTTAAGGGCTACTGGTTTGTATTATGTTATGATCTTGTTTTCTGCATGCAATAAGGAATAACCTCAGGACTGTGGTGAAGTGATGTCTAATAAGAGGTCAATCACATCATTGTAGGGATGAATATTTGCTTCAAATGTACAAAAAAATTTACAATAAATAAACAAGCCAGGATTTCTGCTAACTGTTCCACCCCAGGACTTTTGATCATTGTGAATGATGTCAGGGTTTGTGAGCAGTGTCAGGATTTCTTCCATAATCCTAGAGAGCATAATCCTAGAGATTTGAGAACTGTATGGAGTCCAGGACTTTGGGCTAATTGGTGATAAGTGATAAGAAGAGACATGGTCTCACTGTGGCAGGTGCTTATATTCAGGTATATAAGGAGACTGTCATGGGAGAGTTCCATCTCCTATGGGTCTCCATGTACATGGGTAATTCCATTGCTTGAGTCTCAAGATGAAGGACCTGGTCACAGTCAAATAAGCTTCCAGCTGCTCCAGTGGTGATGGGTACTACAACACTAGACTTTGTGTCTGAGTGATGCAAAATTACTGGTTTGTTTCAAAAAAGACTGTATCACACTCACTGCATTAGCATAACTTTCTGTCTTGGTGGACTTCTTGAGCACTGGGGCATGTAGGAAACTGAGCGATAATAATGAATTATTAGTGAGATTAAAAGAACGTCCTCTTTTCCCAGCATCTCTGGAATTCTAACATGGTTAATTTGGTGGTGATTTGCATGGAATCATGGCCTTGACTCTCCTCTTTGCTCTCCTCTTTAGGGAATAGCTGTCCCTGTGGTCCAAGTCTGTGAGTAGACCTTTTCAAAGTTCCTGGCAAAAAAAAGTATCAGTCAAGGCTGGTTCTGTCCTACCACTGCCTACTGCCAATTCTGAATCCTGGCACACATTCTGCTGCAGTCTTCTGGGCCACTTTTTAAGTATTAATAAGTGCTCACCAGTTTCTTTGCCCTTGGTGGGTGATTGTACACACTGTAGATTACCATTACGAAATGATCATTAGACTGTAAGGTCTGTCTACCATTAGATCACAAGCTAATGTCAGTGAACTTGGAATTGGCCCATATCAGATCAAGCATTTCAAAAGCATTGCAGGGTCTCCATCATACAAGCGATGACACAGTGGTTTAGGGAGATCAGCATGCAAGAGCATTTGGAAGCAGAATAAACCACTATAGTCATTTTAAAACCAGACATTATTTATTGTTGACAAAATATGTATGGAATAACACATATGAAATATGAAAATAATCCAAAGAATCCCAATGCAAAGTGGAACATTAAATATTTTGTATATAGTGTGTTATTCCTTTTGATTACAAAAATGATTAGTTTTTTTTTTTTTATTAATGAATGACATCACACTTTGCAACTGTTTATAGTGACTTTTATTTATGGAACTATGGAACTCCACAAAACAAGTTAGTTCTTGTTATTAATTACATTTAAAGCAGTTGTGAACACTAATTCCCTAATTAAAATAATAATTCCCTCTCTTTTTTTAAGGCTTAGATAATGTAGAGTTTCTAAGTTCATGAGAATGAGCTGTTACGTTTACATTTATGGCATTTAGCAGATGCTCTTATCCAGAGCGACTTACAAAAGTGCTTAGTCATTAACTTGGAATATCCAATGCTAAGGCTGGTAGACCTGAATTCAAGTTCCTTTGAGCTGTGATACTGCTAGAATTTTAGCCATCTACTACCTATTAGATGTTATAAGTCCCAGAACCCAAGTATTCCTAACCTACACAAAACCAGCAAAGAATGAGACATAGGGAATACAATAACTGCTATAAGTGTAGTATCAGCTTTGAGTGCTCATTCAAGTGCTCTCGAAAGAGGTGGGTCTTCAGTTGATGTTTGAAGACAGCAAGCGACTCCGCTGTTCGGACACTCAGGGAGAGTTCATTCCACCACCTTGGTGCCAGGACAGAGTAAAGTCTGGATGCTTGTCTCCCATGTGTCCTGGATGATGGTGGGTTGAGGCTAGCCGTACTTGAGGCACGAAGGGCTCTGGGTACGCATCGAGCTTTGATCATTGACATCAGGTAGGGAGGGGCTGGACCATTTTTGGCTTTGTAGGCCGGCATCAGGGTTTTATATCTGATGCGAGCTGCTACAGGAAGAAAGTGAACGGAGCGCAGCAGTGGTGTGACATGGCTGAACTTTGGAAGGTTGAATACAAGTCGAGCTGCAGCATTCTGGATCAGTTGCAGGGGCCTGATGGTATGCATAGGAAGGCCATCTAGGAGGGAGTTGCAGTAGTCGAGTCTCTCAAAGGAAATTGAGAGATCACAATGAAGACCTGCAGCTCTTGGGATGTAAAGCAGCTCTGTCTTGCTTGGATGAAGCTTGAGGTGGTGGGCTGCCATTCATGAAGCAAAACAAGCTGAGATCTGAGCTGAAGCCTGATTATCAGAAGGAGGAAAAGAAAGGATGAGCTGAGTATCATCAGCATAACAATGGTAAGAGAAGCCATGTGAAGAGATGACCCAGTGAGCGAATAGAAGAGGACCCAGCACTGAGCCTTGTGGGACACCAGTGGAGAGTTTGTATGCAGTGGATGTTGAGCCATTCCATGTTACCTGGTAGAAGCGTCCTTCCAGGTAGGACTTGAATCACTTCCATGCGAAGTCAGTGATGCCAAGACTAGAAAGGATGGACAGAAGGATGTCATGGTTGACTGTGTCAAAGGCAGCAGAGAGGTCAAGAAGAATCAGGACCGATGATAACCCAGCTGATCGTGCGGCATGGAGCTTCTCTGTCACTGTGATGAGTGCAGTTTCAGTGGAGTGTGTCAGTTTGAAGCCAGACTGGTTTGGGTCCTGAAGCTGGTTCTGGGAGAGGAAGAAAGGCAGCTGATTATAGAGGGCACGTTCAAGAATGATAATCAAGAATGATATATTTGTTACTATAAATGATAATGTATTCAAGAGTATATTAATATTATCTTAGAGATAGAGCTGCTATAGAAAATTAAATACATTATCTGATTTGAGAATTCAACTGTGCTGTGGTTAAAAAAATTATTTTCACTGTTGCATTGAATTATACGTCTTTATGTACAGAGTACATATAGAGCTAGCAATCTTTACCTCTCTGTATTGTATACATGAATATGAAGCTTTTCCGAGCACAGAGACAGTGTACACTGGATACCTTTAAAGCATTTTAAATAGCACGACAGACTTGTCCCCATTTTACAAGATCTAATCTTGATGCTATGCTATGCATATTTATGAGCTCTAACCTCTCTAACATATGTAGAGTAACTAGCATTCTGTTTTTAATTAGCAATGATGTTTACTTCTCTTGTACCTCTTCATTACATTTGTGATGGTCTATATGGAGCATTCTTCACACAGATGACAGATGTAGAGTGAATACGTCATGTGATTTGGGTGATGGACTGAACTTTAGGTTCTCACCCTAATAAATTCTGTGGCACTAGGCTGCTACACTGTCTGGAATTGAGACCCTTCATATGCATATTTTCGAGGGCTACAGTTCCTCATGCTGAATAATTAACAGCCCATGAGATTTTAAAAAGCAGCGCTGATTTTTCATCTTGACAAACTATTGGTGTGCCGCAGAGGCAAAAGCTGCTATTTGACTTGGAAATCTGTGGTAATTTCTCAGTGAACTAAGCTGAGAGACTCATCGACGGTAAAGCATTTGTATGTCACGGAGCAAATGAACTGTACGGTGGTACATTCCTCACATTTGCACCAGGTGGCAAGCAGTGTGAAGGTGCCGTCAGAGTTGTCGGTGCATGACGAATGCTTTTTGCCATGTTAGACCACACAATTCAATCGGTTTCATTTCCTTGATCCTAGACACCACTGTTGTGAAAATACACTAAAATATCTTATCCCGCTTAAATGAAGTAACAAACGCTAACAGGTGACAATTGAAGTCCGCGGATAGTCTCAGTGGCCCGGGCTAAAGCACTGGAAAATAACCTCAAGTGAGCAGACAAAGACATCCTAAGCAGTTAAGCTTGTCGGTGAGATGTAATAAAAGATGACAGTTGCATTTGTTTCAACCACACTTCATAAAAGTGTTATGAAAAAAACAACTTAGGAGCCTCAGAAAAAAATGGGTCCCAATCAATTGTGGGGGCATACAGATTGCAAACCATTTCATTATAGGAATAAAATATGAACATTAGGCTGTTGGCATTGCAGCAATTTGTCTTCCTGAATGCAGCTAATGGCATGAAACATGGCACATCAACCCGCTGGAGGTTTTCTGTTGTTTTGGTGGCTTCTGTTAAAAAAAAAAATTGAAGTACAATCAGATATGTAATCTCAGAGAAAGCTCTGGGTTGGATTCAGTAGCGCGTTCAACAGTACGCCAATTTACTATCAATCAGTCAAGTTTAGTGACTGGCCTTAAAGGAGTCAGTGGAGGGGAGAGTTAGTGAATTAATATCTGCCTCTCCATCACTGTCAAATAAACTGAGACAGAAAGAGGGATACAGAGAAAGAAAGAAGAGAGAGAGAGAGAGAGAGAGGAAGAGAGCAAGCAAATGAATAACCCAAATGTATGCTGTGGGGGCTTTGCAGACATTATTTTTTTCATATTTGCTCATAATGTCCCATCAATCTTTGTGTTTGCACTTGCGCTGTACATTATTAATCACATTAGGGTCGCTTAATGATGCAGAAAACTCCAAAACAAAACAACCAGACACCTTCTCTGAGGCAGCTTCTGAAGTTAAAGGGCAAAAGTGTGTGCTGCACTTCCCACAGGTCTGTTGGGTCAGCTGAGGTCAGGAAAGCAGTGGTTTCATACAGAAGCTGCTACTTTCTTGCATCTAAGTAAATCCTAGCAATGACTGTCATGGTAATGGCAAGTAAAAATAAACCCCATGAGTTTCTGAGTTGAAGGGTACAGCCTGAGGTCATCCAGCAGTCCCTTTCGCAAGGAAAATTTCTTGCTTCACAGCTCCAGGGTCCCCAGTTTGATCCTGTATGTGTGGAGTTTCACTTGTTCCTCCTACCTCCCACAAGACATGCTAGGTGATTGATCAGCCAAGCTAAATTGTCTTATGTATGAATGAGAGTGTTCAACACATGGTTGAGTGTGTTGGTGTATCCCCCTCCTCTTGCCTGGTGTTCCGTGGATAGGCTTTGAATCCACTGTGATCCTGATCACTGAAGACAAAATAATGAACTCACTCCAGGTATCTTGTTTTGCATATCAAATACAAACCTCAGTAGAACAAAGTGGCTTTTGTTTGTTTATCTTCGATCTATACAAGTGTGAGTACAACAGTGAAATGAATTGGTAATGTGTTCAAATATTTTTACAGACTTCTTTGGAGGATCACTTTTGAGGCCTAGACTTAGTCTTATGTAGCTTATAAGATCAGTGCAGAAACACTTGTCTAGATTGTATTTTTTCTACAAGAATGGATAATAAAATTCAATTAATCAAAACCTTTACAAGAAAGTCACCTATTTTTTGATGAATAAGATCTGGCAACCTTTTATTGAATACATGGAAAGTGTTAAAATGGTGTATTATTTTTTAGATACATATATGTCCATACATAAATATGGCAAACGTAGACCCTTTTAAAAAAGACCCTTTTATAACCTGTAAGTCACTGTATTATATAATATAATCCTACATGGTTGATGTAGGTTTTTTATATATACTGTATGTATTGGGGTTTTGTTTATTTTATAAATTTGCTGCAGTTGATTTTTACTAAAGCTTTACCTAAGAGGGCTATATACACATAACAGCCCATGAAACACAGGATGGCATATCTCTGAGTCTTAAAAAAATCTGCTGGGGTCATTTAAAATTTGAACTTGTAACATTGAACATGGTTATTAGTTTTCATTGTTATTAAGTAAAAGTCTTTGAAATGAAATGAAAACCCCACTGTAATTTGCAGTAGTTCTGGGACTTGGTTTGTAATAAAGTATGATAAGAGATGTTTCTTGAGGTAGTTGTATTGTTCACATTTCATTTGTAAGAATCTTTCTGGTTTAGGGTTAGACCTTAAACACCCACTTCAGGTTCATGATTTTATAATGTAGGTCAGCATGGTAAATATAATGCCACAAACTTACATCAATCAGCCATAATATTAACACCAATGACAGGTGAAGTGAATAACTTTGACAAATAACATCTCATTGCAGCGATAATCAATCAAGGGGTCGGATATATTAGGCAGCAAGTGAGCAATCAGTTCTTGAACATGATGTGCTGGAAGCAGGAAAAATGGGCAATTGTAAGGATCTGAGTGATTTGACAAGAGTCAGATTGTGATGGATAGACGACTGGGTCAGTGTATCTCCAAAACAGCAGGATGTTCCCGGTATGCAGTGGTTAGTTCCACAAATTGCTGAAAACCTTCATGCTGGTTATGATAGAAAGGTGTCAGAACACACAGTGTATCACAGATGACTGCAGACCATTCAGCGTGCCCATGCTGACCCCTGTACACCAATGAAAACACCTCCAGTGGGCACATGAGCATCAGAATTGGACCATGGGGCAGTGGAAGAAGGTGGCCTGGTCTGTGTGTGTGTCATTTCCCTGGGGAAGAGATGACACCAGGATGCACTATGAGAGGAAGGCAAGCCAGTGGAGGCAGTGTGATGCTCTGGGAATGTTATGCTGGGGATTGGGTCTGGGCATTGGCACACCAAGTACACCCCTTCATGGCAGTGGTATTCCCTAATCACAGTGGCCTCTTTCAGCAGGATGGTGTACCCTGCCACACTGCAAAAACTGCTCAGGAATGGTTTGAGAAGCATGACAAAGTGTTCACGGTGTTAATTTGGCCTACAAATTCCCCAGATCTCAATCCGATTCAGCATCAGTGGGATGTGTTGGACAAACAAGTCTGATCCATGGAGGCCCCTGCTCACAACCTAAAGGATTTAAAGGATCTGCTGTTAATGTTTTGGTGCCACAGTACATCTTCAGAGGTCTTGTGGAGTCCATGCCTTAAGGGTTCAGAGCTGTGAATGAACATCAAAATTGGTGAAACCTTGTTGGAATAATCCATTATTCATAGTTCTGGAGCTTTGTGGGGAGAAAAATACTGAGTAGCATTCAGGTCGATGATGGGTAGGATGTTGCAGTCAGTATATGATTTATAAAAAAAATAATTCAGCGCAAAATATGGTTCATGGCATTTTACCATGGTGAAAAATAATCCAGTGATCTAGGCATACTGTATAAAAAATACATTTTAAGAGGAGAGGTGAGGTTGTTCCTACAGTACATCAGTGTTCACTGATCATTTACATAACTTTTACGAAACTAACCTTAAACAGTTGGCATGTCCACTCCTACATAACTACAGCATGCTCTTTCTATTCCGTTGAAACGCATAAATATCTGAAACGTGTATTTCAGTGGAGGTTCTGCATCAGTCACATTTTTTGTTCTACTGTTATTCTATCATGTTGATGGTAAAACTATTACAGATTTCTTTGTTATGGAATACTGTAGATTTTGCTATTGTGCAGCAAAAGCGAGTATTAGACAGAGAACTGAATCTGGGTGAAATGAAGGCTGTGTAATACCCTTAAAAAGGCTTCTGGTCCACAGTGACTGTAAACAGGATTTATGTAATTTAATTAAGACTTTGTAGAATTAGAGATATTTATGATTGCGGCAACTGGCCCGAGCTGAAAGGAAAGCAGCGTGTTGCCAGTTTCCGAGGGGCTCATAATTTTGCTCCTATTGCTCTCACTGTTGGAGCACACAATCCTCATGAGAGATGTATTTTCTTCTGAAAGCCATTGATCTGCTCAAGTGATTACTGTTGTAATCAATTCTGTGGATCAGGTCATTTAAAATACCTACCAGAATTGGATAGAAAGTAAAAAACTTGAAAAACGTAGCATGTGTGTGCATATGTGTGTGTGTGTGTATATAAATATATATGTATTTCAGCATTCAGCATAAAGCACTGTCACAACTCTTGCAGTGGTTTTTATCAACAATTCTCCACAGCAAAACATAAGCATGCAGGTCCATGACACTTCTCCATAATATAATTCTGATTACAATACAGAAAAATGAAACGAGGGCTTTTTGATCAGTTTCACTGAAGCAATGATTCAAATGCAAAAAACTAAACATATTACCCTGAAATGCTTTACAAATGCCACCCACGCTTATATCAAAAGCCATTTTTCTAATAGTAGTAGCCATGTAGGTATTCCAGGGATACAGAACGGCATGAGATTTATTTATTAGCAGCAAATCTCTTTTTTTCTTTCCGTCTGTATGAAGATACTTTTGAGAATAAGCTTCTCAGCAGGATTAGAGTATATAAGAACAGGCAACCTCTTTGTCCTTCATAATAAAGTGTTCATAAAATACTCATGGCATCACATTAAGGAGGCTCATAATCATAGCGAGTGTCTATGGTTTCAGTGGGAATATATTTGTCCTCACATAAATGAATAGCAGCTCCCTTTATAGTGACTCATGCCAGTTAGAAACGTACAGCAGTCTTCTGGATGATGTAGTTAGAGCAGCCCCTGCTGGAGTAGTTCATTGATTCAATTTTGCTGGTCCCCATGAAGAAACTTCCACCAGCCTCCCCTCTCTATCCACAACCCCTCTAGAAACATGCACCTTTTTATTTAAAATCTCAAAAAAAAAGCCAAAAGGTTTCCTTTTGGTTACTGAGGTTAAGATTTAGGTATTGCATTGCAATAATGCACTGCATTAATAATTATGTCAATGGAATGTCCTCACAAGGATAGTTAGACAAATGTATGTATGTGTGTGCTATCCCTTATGTCCATTTCGAAATATTAATTGACTTTATTACTTGCCCTCTTGTAAATTGCAATGCTTGGTGAGATCACCCCCATGTATATACAGGTGTTAGACAATGAAACTGAAACACCTGTCATTTTAGTGTGGGAGGTTTCATGGCTAAATTGGAC
>JAOVYV010000027.1:8902178-8914359 GCA_025674545.1 Hassar affinis
AGAGTTGCCGGCTGGGCACCGGCTCCCCCGTGACCCCGTAACTGGGAATAAGCGGTACAGAAAATGACTGACTGACTAATAATATTAGTGAGAAAGCTATTATAGATGCAGGAGATGTGTCTGAAGGGAAGCTAGTGCCCTTTAAGTGTGTTTAGAGTGAGGTAGCGGCTGAACGCAGATGATATCGATGAGCGCGGCGCTCTGCTGAGCGGGTCTGCGCGCGGGGCGCACGGGCACGCGCAGGGAAAGGAGTGGGACTGGGAGCAGCTGTGGCAAATGTTCCAGCGCTGCACTAATCTCGGAAGAAAGGAGAAAGTTTGGCAGAAGGAGCAGCATTAACGCCTTCACCGAGAGGGGAGGAAGAAAGGGAGGACTGTCGGGTACTAGAAGGCAACTGCGGACCGTCTCAGATAACAGCCCGGGGCCTTTTGTGGAACTCTTTGGAAACAAAATAACAGCCCACAAAAAGCCTGGCGCACTCACTGACAATAAAGCCCACATTCCCGTCAAGTGGACTGCTAGCTAAAGCTGGCGTTGCGGCACCACGGGGCAGACTCCTCTCCTTATTCTGGCGCTTTTGTTTCACTTTATTTCATCTCCGTCTCATTTTCCCCGACTAAACTCGGAACTCAGGAAACAATGAAGACATAACTCATCCAGTGTACCGTCAGCTAGCTTTGGCTAGCTCGCTAGCTAGCTATCGTGTGTGGACTAGCCAGCGCTAGCTAGCTAACGGGAGGCGTGCGGTGTTTACCGAGAAAGTTTTGGGCGACGCTTTAAAGATTAGAGGAGCTTTTTGAGTAAAGGACGAAGGAGCAGGCTCTCCTCTTGTGTCGCATTTTAATGGACGCCGAAGTGCGGAACGAAGGCAGGAGCACAGTGGCATCGGACGGTCGAGGCCCCGAATCGACCCAGTTTCCGTTTTATGCCAAACCGACTCGAGTGCGGGTGAGTGAGCTGTGCCAAGCCGCCGCGCCGAGCTACCGGCCACCGTCCGCCCCGTCCCCGGACGGGCTCAGCAGCACGATGATCTACCCTGTGCCCGGAGAAGAGCTCACTCGAGCCGGGTCAAGCTCAGGACCAGGCGGGGGCTGCTGTTCCCCGGGCTCAGAGGGACCTGAGAGCCGCACGTCGCCCAGCTCGGCGGCTCCGGACGGGCCTTCAGGGTTCCCACCGCTTCCGCCTCCGCCGCTCTTCCCCGGCTCCGGTATGCACGGCAGCGTGGACGAGAGCGACCAGCAGGACGGAGCGGAGTACGAGGAAGAGGAGGCTGTGTTTTCCCTCTCTGCACCACCCACAAACCAGTAAGGATGTTTCCCATTCCCATCACTTTTCTCAGATCTTTAATAACGCGTCTGCTTTAGACCCACTTAACGAAGGTAGATAAGACAAGATCCTCCTCGACATCCACAGTAGATCAAGTTTCACCAAAACATTAATACATCTTACAGATAGTGTGAATCAGAGGATTGCAGTAGATTTTAAAGGTATATAGGTATAAAGGTATATTTTGTTTCTAATTTTATACTTTCTCACATCCAAGAAAACATTCCTAATTATTTGATGACTTATCCTGTACTAGTCTTGTGTTCGTCCAATTAAATTCTCTCTAGTTAATGCATGTCCCGCCCCTGGATGCAGGTTTTGCTTTACAGTATCAGCTTTTTATACAGTAAAGTGGTTCACTGGTGCGTTTTAGACTGTACGTCTTTGTGCACATTTTCTAATCGTGCAACGTATGTTTGGAGTTTATTCATGTCGAGCTATGTGACATGAGAAGGGTTTTACCAGCTTCATGTGGGCATGGCTTGCTTGCAGACTAATCAAGAGTTTAATGCTGTTTTTATATCCGTTTGGGGCACCTGCATCAGGAAGTCATATTGTTTTATCAAGTAGACCAATAATTAACTAAGCCTGACCCTTAAGCTATAAGCCGACCATGCAGATAGGTCTGAGTGATGACTCTGCAGCTCTCCATCACCATCTGCACTGCTGACTGGCGACCTTCACTCGGACACGTATGACCACCTGAAACTTGTTGTCCATAAGATCCCGCCGACCGTGAGCGTGAATGTGCGTGTGAGAGAGCTTCCACAGTTTAAAAGCTCTTTGATGTTCTCCATATCGCTAAGCCACTGTCATGTCTGTTCAGATTCAGCAGTGGTGTGGTGTATCTTGGACCCTATGCGTCAAACCATTTCCTGTGGACTTCAAGTGACATTCATGTGCAGGGAACTTTTGCGAAACGCAAACCTCTGTCTTTGATGCCACACCGAGTGCTGCAAATTTCAAGAACTTGCTCACTTGGTCCTCTGATGTGAAATGCAAGTTCATGTTCAGTCACAAAACTAAATTTAACATTTATGCTTATGACTCATGATTCATTTCCCTTTCAGAAAAACATTAGTCTCCCCTTCCTCAAATGGTGTAGCCACTAACGCAGGCCCTTCCAGTTAGATTGCTGAGTGTGTGATTAGTACGCCGAGACTGACATAGCGAGCGAATTCTCAAGAATTTTGTATGTGGTTAGAAATGGATCTATCAGATTCCACAATATTTGTTTCAATTCGCATCAAAACCGACTCTGGACAACAGACAACATTTTGACAGAATTTAGATGTTTCGTTTTAAAGGGTAAATCCTACCACTACATGCAAGCATGGAGGCTGAACCCTAGCTTGTGTAACATAAACTTATCATGTGACAATATTTTTGGAATGTTGACTTCATCTTGATATAGCTGACGCATGAAGAAGAAAAAGAAGGTTATGCACCTACGACTGCATAACTTCACACACCATTAAAAGGCGGCGGTTTAATAGAACGTATGCTTCCTCTTGACTTTTATCAGTGTAAAGCCGTATTGACATGAGAAATCTGAACAGACTGCACAAATGTTATTATAGGAATTAATTTTGCATAGATACGCTTATTTATTTAAATTTGCATCTTATAAAATTTGCATATATAGTTCTGAAATTCTGTTTTTGCCCATCTGCCTTTAGGCAGAAAAAAAACATATGCATGACGGATTTAGATATGTGTAGCATTCTGTTAATCCCACTCTTGCCAGATCCATCAGCTATTTTATTTTTTAACTGCCCACAATTTTCTAAGAACTTATGAACAAAGCCTGACCAACATAAAAGAGCTACTTGTAAAAAAAAAAAATATTTCAAGACAAAATTTATGAATGGATAAAGAATTATGCAGGAATATATTATACATATATAGTGGTTAGGTATAGGACATCTGTAATCAGATGTCTAGGCATGATTGAACCTTGTTTAAAAAAAAAGCAGCAGCACAGGGCAAATAGCATTAACTGCCCTCTTCTACATACATGATCTCGGTTTCAGGGCTCTTGGTCTTTCTGACATCCTCAGGGGAAACTCTGTATGACGGGATGAATGCGGTGAAGCTCATGTTTAGTTTGCTACAAATGCTGATGAAATTTGTTTCTGTTGGTTGATGTCAAAGCCCTCTGGACTGTATACATCTTGGTGGGCATTAGACTAACTGTGAGTGACCATTATGACTCTTCTTGTTTCTAGACCAGAAACATTTTAGTGCTGGAACCAAACTGATTTTGACAGCTCCTTTTTCCCAGCACTGCTTTGTCTGTGGGAAACGGCTACAAGAGCGATATAAGGAAAAATATACATATGCATATAATGCGCTGATTGAAGGCTCTCCACGAGCTGTTCTTTTAGATTTTTAGTGCTATATTATACAACTCTGAATGGGAGCTGGTGATTAAGATTAATTTCTGCTATATCTTCCTTAAAACCAATGTGAATGACTGAAGCCGCAGCAAATAAAAAAATCTTTTTGAGGCTTTAGGCAGGAATTTTAGAAATATTAACCATTATTTGGTCTTTTTCTACAGTGAGTTTAAAGCATTGCTATGCTTTTCATGTAATAAACGATGGAGAAAAAAAAAGTTATCTTCCGGAGTCTAATGCACAACTCGTTCCTATAAATGAATCTTGAACATCTACTGTTCTTTCCATAATTCAATCATAACAGTGTGTGTAGGCATCACGTTACCAGACTCTCTTGGATCCTGTGCTGCAGTGAGTGAGAGCAGTGGAAAAAAAAGAGAAGCTTTTGGATGTGCAGACCTATTCCTTGAAATGAGGTTAGATGGGGTGTCTTGTTTGCAGCATGTGTGACTAAACATTGTGCTTTGGCATGCCACAGACAGCCACAAGCATTCGTGCTTCTGTACAACGCAGCTCATTCATAAACAGCAGTGCCAGCAGTTGGGATAAATATTTCACAGCTGCTAACCAGTCTGCAACTAGATCATGACAAAATGGGGAAAACGGCAACGAGGTTGAACAACTGGCACTGGTCGACTTTTGAGCTTCCTATAAAGATTAGAGTGGATTTTGAATTATAAATGGTTTCAGCTGGGGCCAGGGGAAATGGTTAGACTGTAATATCTGTAATATTGTTAAAGTATCTGCCAGACATGGTGAGAAGAGTTAAATTAAGCACCATGGCTGATTAATTGGCTTTTTAAAGACATGGGGGCAGTTATAAGCAACCCCTGGCAAAATTATTGGAATCACCACACTTGAGGATGTGCACCCAGATTTCTCACTTTGGAGCAAATACACAAATCACTGATATGACACACACAAAACATTTTGTGTAATAGCTGAACATCCTGGCTTTGTAAAACACATAAAGCAAATGTAATTATTTTAATTATGTCGTATTTTATCAGCTCAAGTAGAAGGAAAATTATGGAATCGTTCAGTGTTGAGAAAAACATTACAGAATCATCAACAAAAAATAAATGAATAAATAAAATCACAAATAGTGGTTTGTTACTCCCCCTCGGGTTTGATGGCTGGATTTTAGGGCCATGGATTTGCTAATGAAAAACAATATTCTCCTTCAAGCTGGTTCCAATGAGCAGTGAGCTTTGCAGGATGGTGTCTGTCATGGACCATTTTTTTCCCCATGTACACCAACAGGATTGAGACCCAGACTGTTGACTGACATGCTGGCCATGTCATTGAGTCGACGTGCTTTCCTGAAGAAAAGCTCCAACACTTTGTGCTCTGTGGCAAGATGCATCATCATCCCGAAAAGTGACTTCAGCTCACCTATTTTCTATCGATGCAAAAGTGTGAAAAGTGTCCAAAATTTCATTGTACACCTGTGCCTTGAGTGTTGAGGTAATGATTGTGGTCTCCCCTGGTCCTTTACCTGACATGCAACGCTGTATTATGAATGAGTGGGGAAATTTGATTGGCACCATCTCCTTTAACCCACAGTAACCTTGTTTTCTTCTGTTTAGGTGTTACTGCTGGTTTTTCCCATTTTATTCAGACAGTGTCTTACAGTTCTGACAAACATTGTCTCCTGTTTTATCCTGTTTTTTTTCTTGTACATTTTCTATTGAGTTTTCTATGCTGATGCTTTGACAGCTTCCTTGGTCTAAGCGCATGTTTTACTTTTATAACCTTGCTATTTTATTCATGAAAAATTTGAGAAAAGGCTGACTGGGAACATCTTGCCACACTCTGTGTTGGATTTCTATCTTGAAGACATTTAGATAGATAGATGGGTAGATAGATAATCCCATTTACAATCCTTTCCATTTTTTAATTGACAACTCTCTTGCTGGGGCTGTTTTCTTTTCATTTAGCCATGTCCAACTGCTCATTATGGTGTGTAAGCAATCTTGACTGCAGGCTAATTTGCATTTTTTTGACTTATTTGTTATAGAATGACAAGGTGAGTCCATTTTTTCCCCTCTACTTCATCTGGAAAAGTGTGCCATTAATTAGAAAAAATATATTTATTTATTATTTTGTATAAGGTTTCAAAGCCAGAATATTCAGCTATAAAACAAAAATAGTTTTGTCATATACTTTTTTTATTTGCTAAAAAAAAAGCAATATGAACATCCTTTATATCCTAGATATCTCTTTATTGTCTTTTCAGCTTCATACAGAGGAAAAAAGGAAAGCTGAATAACATAATTTCAAGTACAAATCCCTATATAATATGCTGAAATGTATACAAGGACATCCCAACCCAATCCCTCCTCCACCCCACATTCCCTTGAGTGGATCATGACAGATTTTCTGATTCCATAATTTTTACCAATGGTTGCAGGATCTACAATGGATAAAATTAGTTTGGACCCTTGAAATGGCCTTGAGGGGCTTCTGTTTGTGACATTCCTTGTTCTGTTAGCTCAGTGCACAATAACACTTCAGTCTGCTTTTGCTTCACATTGTTAAAAAAAAAAAATCAAGAATGGTTTTGCTTTTTAGCTTCTTGTGGCCTGAGCATGTCCGTGAAGCACCGATATGAAAAGATTTCTTATTTGGCCCGAGAGTTCTGTATGACTCTTAAGGAATAAAGTTTATAGACATCATTAAACTTTCTCTATGAAAACCTCAGTGTTTGAAAGCAAACCCAGCCACAGAGTGCTCTCTCGAAAGATGTATTTTCATTTTTGCACCAATGTTTCCACAGTGTACAGTGACGGCGTGTATGTAGGCTGTCTCCATCCACGGAGAGCTGTTAATCATCGTGTGTTGTTGTTATTCAGTTTAAAGGAAACAGTCATAGCTAATTTACATGCTGTTCTGTTGTACACAAACACATTTAATAACGTATTTTTTTTGTTGCTCTTGCTCTCTGTTGTTCTAAATGGGAAAGGTGAGGTTTTGCATTTGTGGTATTTTTGATTATGACTCTGTACCAAACATAAATGCCACTTTGTGTTTTATACTATTATTTGAAATGAAGTTACACTATATTGCCAAAAATATTCCCACAACCAACACCCAACCAAATCATTGAATTCAGGCATTCTAATCACTTCCTTGTATAAAATCAAGCTCCTAGGCAGGCAGACTGCTTCTACACACATTTGTGAAAGAATGGGTCGCTCTCAGGAGCTCGGTGAATTCTAGTGTGGTACCGTGATAGGATGCCACCTGTGCAACAAGTCCAGTCGTGAAATTTCCTCACTACTAAATACTCCACAGTAAACTGTCAGTGGTATTATAACAAAGTGGAAGTGATTGGGGTTGACAGCAACTCAGCCACAAAGTAGTAGGCCACTCAGCGGATGAGGCCACTCAGCGGATGCTGAGGTGCATAGTGCACAAAGGACACCAACTTTCTGCAGAGTCAATCACTACAGACCTCTAAACTTTATGTGGCCTTCAGATTAGCTCAAGAACAGTGTGTAGAGAGCTTCATGGAATGGGTTTCCATGGCCGAGCAGCTGCATCCAAGCCTTACATCACCATGCGCAATGCAACGCGTCTGATGCAGTGGTGTAAAGCACACCTCCACTGGACTCAAGAGCACTCTGGAGTGACCAATCACACTTCTCCATCTGACAATCTGATGGACGAGTTTGGGTTTGGTGGTTGCCAGGAGAACTGTACTTGTCTCACTGCATTGTGCCAAGTGTAATGTTTGGTGGAGGGGGATTATGGTGTGGGTTTTCAGGAGTTGGGCTCTTAGTTCCAGTGAAAGCTTCAGCATACCAAGAGATTTTGGACAGTTTGATGCTCCCAACTTTGTGGGAACAGTTTGGGGATGGCAGCTTCCTGTTCCAACATGACTGCACACCAGTGCACACAGCAAGCTCCATAAAGACTTGGATGAGTGAGTTTGGTGTGGAAGACACTGCTTGTTTGTGAGTCTTTCTGCCTCTAGGTTTGCCTTCAGTAAGTGAAAAAGTAGAGTTGAGTTGATTTCAGGTGAATGACACGGCCATTTAACAATATTCCATTTCTATGCTTTAAAAAGCTCGTGTTGCATTTGTAGTACATATTAGATCATTGTACTTTTGTGCTGTGAAGCAGTGTCCTATCAGTTTTGGGGCATTTAGCTGAATCTGAGCAGAAAGTGTAGGTCTACGTTCAGAATTCATTCTGCTACTTCTGTCAGCAGTTACATTAGTAAACACCAGTGATCCAGTGCCTCTGGCAGCCATACATGCCCATGCCATAACATTTCCTCCGCCATGTTTGACACATGATGTGGTATGCTTGAGCTCATGAGCACTTCCTTTCAAATAAAGTGAAAGTGAAATATTGTGCTTGCACACAGAGGAATTTGTATAAGCACATCCACAGGCGCCTTTCTCAACAGCATGTCAGTTGTGGGGATCGAACCAGTGACCTTTCACCAGGCTGGTTCCTTAACCACATTGCCCACGGCTATCCCCGTATCCATACTCTTCTCTTCCCTTCATCATGGTGCAAGTTTAGATTTTTAGAGGTTTTTAGCAAGTCTGATCTGGCATTACTGTTGGAGTGTTAGCAGTGCTTGCATCTTGAGGTAAACCCTCTGTATTTACTTTCTTGAAAGCATCTCTTGATTACAGACTTTGACCATGATACACCTACCTCCTTGAGAGTGTTCTTGACTTGTAAACATTTGGTTGATTATCTGTCATGATTAGGAATGTGCAAAAGTGCTAGTTAGCTAGAGTGGTTCTTGGAACAGTAAGTCCTTCTTAAAATTAATCCCCAATTTTGTGTAGTCAGAAGTGTAGTATGGAGCAGGCTTACTAAACGCATTTAGAAATAGAACATAATATAATATGCCTCCTTTATCTAAATATTGGCTCACTAATTGACAGCTTAATCAATCGTTTTGGCCCAAGCCTATCTCTTGATCAAATGTTAGTGGTAGTGAGGGAGTGTGGCTGAGAGACACACACACACACAATGCTACTGCATAGTGGCTCTTTTCCTGCACACACTCTTTTCTGCTGTCCACCCAGAGCCACCTCTTCTTGCCTTTCACAGTGATAATATGGACATGACACGCAATTCTAAACATCTGGAAAAGGATTTTCTCGAATAGAAACTTTTGTCTTCTGAGAGCAAGTGAAGTTTATATTCTGCTGTAATACACACATGAGCTTCAGCCTCATTTTTTGATACTGTGAACATAGATGTAGCAGCTGCACTGGACTGGAGAACAGAGAGATGAGCTTAGAGCTGCCGCAGTTCCATGGGATCATGCCAGAGATCGTGTTGGAGTTGTGTCAGTCATGTCCAGTGAGACCAGGAGGGCACATGGTAGAGACTCAGCAGCCGGGCAGCTCAGCTCGTGAGTGAGAGAGAGTGGGGCAGACAAGGATGCAGCAAAAGATGAACCCTGTGTAAGTGTGGCTTGGATCAGATAAAGGTTGTACTTTTGTTTTATTGTGGCATTTTGTTCATACTTTTCAACTAGTGTAGTACATCTGGATATTCTGGTTGAGTTTTCACTTTAGTGGTCTACAATGGTCAAACTAGGGATGCCTTTAGTATTTATATTTGCCTACTTGTCGGTGCCAGTATTGACAGTGAAATGACTTAATCAGTCAGGGACACTGTTATTTAGCTCTGTTTGTTTCACCAGTTTGAAAATGCACACATGCTTGTTCATGCACTTAAGTTGTTGGCCTCATTGTTTATAATGAGTGTGAGTTGATTTTAAAAGAAGTGCATTAGCTAGCTACATAAGCTATCTTGGATGTAGTGATGATGAGATGATGTATTCACAATGAATCCCCTTGCTGTCAGTGCAGTGACTAGTGCATCCATGGCCATTTTCACACCTAGTTAGTGGTTGCTCCTGTGTGCTGATCATAATCGTGTTTTGAGAGATTTTATCAGGTTACTTATGCTGTAAAAAGATGGCGTGGTTGCTGCTTTGCCTTTCCTGCTGTTGATGTATTACACTCCTAGACTGTGGTGCAAATTTTCGTACCAAGACCGTGTTGCTGTCTATCTGCTGCTAGTATTTCTAGGATGCTTTTTTGTTCTCAAATGCATGAACTGCAAAAGCACTGAAAAGGAGGAGTTTTAAGTTTATGGATGGCTAGTATGGAACACCAACTTGTGGTGGTGTCAAAAAGGCAGTAACTACACTGGCAATTTCCAAACACTTTTGGCACTTTAAGCTCACTGATGTATGTGGGAATTTGCACCTGAAGTCCTGCATATCTTCATCCTGAATGTGAGATGCACATCTCCCAAGATGACAGCCGGCGTGATGCAGAGGCGCATTTCTAATGTCAAGTGGTACAGTCTGCTTCATGCCGATGCTAATGAACAGTGACTGGACCTTTTTAGAGATGCATTTTTTACATGGACAGGCTGCAGCAGGGAAAAGAGCCATATAAAAGTGCCCTGATGTGGGGAGAGAGAATTGGAGAGAGAGAGAGAGAGACCCCTCAATCAGGTCTCAACAAACCTAGACCACTAAAGCGTGCTCACTCGCTCTCGCTCTCTCTCTCTCTCTCTCTCTCTCTCTCTCTCTCTCTCTCTCTCTCTCTCTCACTCACTCACTCACTCACTCACTCCAGCAGTTTATAAAAAAATATACATGTGCATGGGCAAAATGCACATTTCCTGACATTAGTTCCTTTATGTTGTTTTAAATGGTTAATTATTCATGTGTGTGTGTGGGGGGGGAACTTTAAATCCATTGCTCTTTATATTAAGTCAATTTTTTGAAATATGAGCCTGTGTTTCTAAATAAATAAGATAATTTTCTAAATAAAAAAAAGCTGCTATGAAAAAAAGTTGCTCTTAAAGTGTACAGTGTCACGTGTCATCAGCCAGTGTAATATAAGCAATATTTAATAATGCACTTGCACATTAATAACACAGAACCTTTCAGCCTAAATTAGTTATTCCTAAATGAATTCACTGAAAGTTCAGTAAGGCACGTATTGCCGTGCCTGTTGTCTCTCATGCATGACATATCAGCCTACTCTGAGGAAAATAGTCACAGACATGAAGCGTGCATGTATCTATGGGGGAGGCAATGAAATCATGCACACACACACTGTAAAAGTGCAGTTGGACCAACCCTACATGCTTCCTGTTGCTCATTTAAGCCCAAGCCGAATAATGAAGTATGCAATGCTGTACGGATTTGCCGTCTTTTGTAAGCTTAATTCTATATGTTCAACAACAACAAAAATAGCCAGTGCCCTAATCTTTACAAAAGCCTGAGCTGTCTCATAATGTTCACTTCCTGTGGATGTTAATCTAGCAAAGAGATATGCACATTGTGTTTGATGTTCAACATGACTTCCTGTACTGCCAATATTATTTTTAAGCTGTTGTCAGATGAATACCTCTTAAGAGACTCGCATTGTGTGTTAAAGGTCATGACTCCTGTCATAGACCTGAATCTGTTCAGTTCTCAAGGTGTTTGTGTGGAGATGTCATTGTGGCTCAATTCTGTCAATCAGAAATAAAAATCAAGTTTTGACCATAATTTATAGAGGCTTCCTGCCTATAACATTAACATGTCTACATTAAGAAAAGTTAAATATGTTTTATCAGAAGAATAGGAAGTATTTTACCTAGGCTTTCTGCCTAGATAGTATAACAAACACAGTTATTAAAAATGCCAAAAGGTTTGCTGAATATATTTGCCTGTGCTAAGTGTGTGTGAACGTCACGCTTTGATAAATGAGCCGTAATGAAGCAGACGCGAGCCCAATAGGTTCAGTTGGTAAACATTTCAGTAGCATGATTAACAAGCGAACAGCTGTCAGTCAAGTCAATTAAACTGATTTGAGACTACAGAGACTGGTGTAGCTGTTTATGATGACTAAAGCAATTGCTCATTTACTGTCTGAACATGCAAGTTGTTGCTCATTTAGTTTTTTTCATCAATGGGTTAAGACAGTTCCAACTGAGAAGATATAGATGACAATGTGGTTTTCCATCTCTACAAAGTTATATGCTCTTTTTCAATCTAACTAACATCTGTTTCTGCACCTGTATATCAGCACTTATGATGGAAATTTGCTGAGTTGATAATTACATTATTGTAAAAACAAAAATGTCACGGGCAAGATCTACAGCTTACAAAGATACACAAAGTCATGGTAATATTTCTTTGCACATTTTGTTCATGGTTAAGTAAATTAAATCTGTTCCTTATAGACCCACAATGAAATTTGAATTTAATCAGTTAAGAACCATTTTCTCCCTTTTCACTTTTGAGTTAACTATTTCTAGATGAATATCTTCATGCTGATTATAGGTACACACACACATAGTTACATGGATAAGTTACATGTGATTAAGACAGCAAACGTGTATGGAACGTGTATGGTGCAGTTTATTGTAATGTAGCTGGTTAAGTTGCTAAAGGCTTTCTTTTGATCTGA
>JAOVYV010000027.1:8939946-8972953 GCA_025674545.1 Hassar affinis
TTTACTCCGGGTACTCCGGTTTCCTCCCACAGTCCAAAGACATGCACATTAGGTTGATTAGTGTCTCTAAAGTGGCCTGAGTGTGTTTGTGTGTGTGTGTGCCCTACGATGGATTGGCGCCCTGTCTGGGGTTGTTCCAGCCTTGCGCCCTAAGCTGCCGGCTAGGCACCGGCTCTCCCTTGAACCTGAAAAGGAATAAGCGGTTAAGTGAATGAATGAATGAATAATTAGATGCAGGTTCCACGGACGGGTTTGGAAAACTTTCATTTGGGGATTCAGCATTAAATTGGACCCGATGTTTTTCCTTTGCACGTTTAATTATCAGTTTGTTATTACTGTTTTTAGGTCATGGTTTTAAGTGACTACTTTGTTCTTTTCTGTGCATTAATATGGAAGCATTTTGCTGTAATTTTTTAAACAGCATTCTCCGATGTGGCCACACGGGGGCACTGCTTTTCATTTTAGGATTTCTGTTTTCCCTCACTCATAAGGAAAGCACCATAAACATGTTTACAACCTATTGCGTGTTGGAAGCAGTGAAAGATTTTCTACTGTGGTCCTTTTTCATTCACATACAGCTGTATTTGTATATTTGAATCATTTTTTTGTACGATGCAAAATGCAAAAAAACAAAAGGGGGGGATGGTTTTGAAAGCATTACGTGTACATGTACATGCTGAGCTATGTTGTCTTTAAAAGGAGGTCACAGTATTGACAATATATCATATTCCTGCACCCTGTCGTATGAGTTTTCTGTTTATTCCAGTGTGAAGGTTTGCAGGACATGGATACAGATCGTTCCTGAATGCCTGTGATTTGCTGGGGCGCCCGGTGGTAATCGGAGATCGCTCAGCATGTTAAGAGCCTGCTGTGGATTTGATGTAGTGCCGTAGTTATAACAGGGGATGCTTTAAGTGCAACACTTTCTCCATGATTGAACTCATGTTGTGGCCTTTTTTTTAGGCTCATATCGCAGGCGCTGGTGGTTTCGGGTGTGTGTTTAAATCCTGTAACGACATTAAGCCACTATTGCAGATTATTATTTTTCCCCATATATGCAGGTAAAAATTAATTTTCACACAGCATGTAAAGGATGAATTAAAGACCAAATGTCTCCTAGAATTTATAGTCAATAAAAATAAAATTTATCCTAAAAAAAACCTTTTATAAAAAAAAAGTGAGCATATGCAACGTTGAAAAGACAATAAACCCTGACTGCTATGAGCTGCATGTTGATTCTATCTGCAACAAGACAGAGGAATTACCAACCCCCCCTTTTGAGTAGCTCTGTGTAGCCTAATTTGCATAAACATGAGTAATTTATGAATAATAAATGCACCCCTATTCGGCGTGATCCATTAATTTGCATATCACCATGCCACTACAGTTATTTTTTTCTGTGTGCTGTGCTATCATGAAGCACTAAGAACCTGCCTTTAACAGAATCAAACAGAAGGACTGAAAAGGTGAGTATTTAAAGCTCTTTTCCTTCTTTCTGCCTCTCTTCTAACCCCTTTAATATGTTACCATTCGTGACCGTTTCAGTTTGCAGTGCTGTGTTATCCTGGGTAGAGACGGGTGTGTATGTTTTGCAGGCTTGTCAGTCTGTACAGTTCCTAGGATGCATATGTGCTCCATTGCATAAACATGAACTCATGCTGCATTATTGATGAGATCCTGGCTCAGCTGTATGGATAGCCAAGAAGGTGTCCGAACAGACAGAATGATGGCTTTGGTTTATTGTTTGCCCATGTCTCGCCCCGAGATTCTTCAGCGAGGGTGTCAGATGCGTTATTTTCTGGATCCCGGGTGCTTCAGCTGTAGCTCTGTGTTTTAAGCGACCTTTGATGAGTAGCTTCCCCACCAGGAAGCCGTGCTCGGACAGAGCCCTTGCTGATGGATAGCGTTTACCTCCTGCCACCTCGTGTGGCCGTCTCCTTTCCAAATCCACGCGAGGTCATTTGCATGATCTATTTGTCATGCAGCTACGGTTTCTCTGGTGTCAGCAAAGCCCACGTAGATTTGATGTAATAGCAGCTATTGTGGATGTGGATGCTGATTGGGGCCAGAAAGGTCTTGCTGATTGTGCCGTTGAGGAGACTACTGACTTTCTGATTGGGTGACTTTGCCTGTTATGTTTTAATAGAGTGTTGGGTTCGGTATCAAATCGTGTCCGTCATCCTGATCCCTGCTCATTCTCATCGAGCTTTAAGCCTCCTTTCATTTCTTTAATGACACGCCATCTTTCCTTGTTATATAAAGTATTTATGTGAGTCGCAGCAGACCAGGGATGGAGGCTGAATGGGGAAAATGCAGAAAGCAAAAGCTGCATTACTGTCACCGTGATGAACAGCCGCGTGCATGTGCGCAGACACGGCAGGAAAATCAAAGACAAGCATATTGTGACAGTGCTGGATCTGGCGGTGGGCTCTAATCAAATCAGTGCCGCTATGATAAACTTGTGTAGTCGGGGCGGTGCGCAGGTTTTCTCTCTTTCTTTCTCTCTTTTTCATTTCCCTGTCCTTAGCATAAAAATGTGTTGCGCGGAGGCGGACTGATCGTGCCTCCTTTTATCAGGGAGAAATTGACATATCTAGTTTGATGCCGGATCTTCAGATGAAGCGATGAGCCGGTGCAGTGTGTGAGCGGTGATTGCTGTGCTGTCTGGCTGCGTACTCCACCGTGTGCAGCAGCATCGTGAGACATCATGGCAGCATCAGCCAGAGTGCTCGAATGGTTGACTGAGGGAGGTGTTTCTTTTTATTCTGCACGGTCCCTAACTGTCAAGCACAACTTCTCTGAAGTTATCGGCACCGTTTCTGACGAGTTCATTTGTGATGTTTCATAAGGGATTACACTCGCCCAATTCAAAGACATTACAGAAATCATCATGCCTCAAAATATCATGTATAATGTTTTCTCCCCCATATAAGCCACAAAATCTATCTATCCATCCATCCATCTATCTATTTATTTATGTGCAATGAAAATATATATTTTTCATCATCTTAAGCACAGACCCCATTTCCAAAAAGTTGGGACGCTTCCTAAAAATGCAGTAAAACCTGAAATCTGTAATTTGTTACTTCACTTGAAGGTTTATTTAACAGACAACAGGACAAAGAAAAGATTTTTAGTTTTTTCGACGATGACCTTCATTCTATTTGTTAAATATGAACACATTTAGAAATTGATCCCTGCAACACGCTCAAAAAAAAAGTTGGGACAGAGGCATGTTTACCACATCATGTTTTCTTTTAAATAGTGAAAGACCTCAATTCTTTGCAGCCTTATTCTGAAACATATTGTATTTGAACCGGCTGACAATTCTCTCATGAAGGCACCAAGTGGTGAACCATGAGCCATTATTGTGTGCAAAGACTAAGCCTTGGGTGGATGCTCCTTTTATACTCAATCTTGATGATCTCACCTGTTACCCGTTAATTGTGGAACCTTCCAGAACAGTTTTACTTTGTATTACTTGTTTAATATGTGCTTCTGTCCCAGCTTTTGTGAGTGTCTTACAGGCATCAATTTCTAAATTAGTTTATATCTAACAAACTAAATCTAATTAATTGAAAACACTGAAAATCTTTTTTTTATCCTTTTGTCTGTTAAATAAAGGTTCCAGTGAATGAATTCAAGTGAATTACAGATTTCAGTTGTTATTGCATTTTCAGAAAGTGTCCCAACCTTTCTGGAAATGGGGTTTGTACAAGACATGGTTCAAAAATAAAGGCTCATGAGGGAATACATGTTTGTAGCTGCTATAATGTACATGAGAACAGCAACAGGAAGAGCACCCATTGGCAATTTGCTGTGGCACCAGAGGAGTAAAGAACTTCCGGATATTGCTGTTATTGGACAATAATCACACCACACTGTTGTTTTTCACAAAAACAAAAGCCTGCAAGGTTTTTTTTGTACTTTACGTAATTTGTGAATGGCATAATATTTGGTGAAATGCCCCAATATGAATATAATCCTATAGCCAAGGCATTATTATAACCATATAATAATAAAATCGTGCAGTGTGCTGATGGCGGTTATTTATGCAATGCATTATTTGGTGAAATTTTCTCCAACTGAATTTGGCACGGGTCCCAGTGTGCACGTTTTGCAGGAACAAAAAAGCAGCTCTGTGCACGTACGCTCAACCCACTCTTTATGCAAAATTAATGCCTCAGCCCCCACGACAGTGTGATTTAATTTCTCCCTCTCGTTTTCTGTTGCCCGTTGCCATGGTGAAGGAGGAGCAGGGCTGGTGTGACATTAGTGGGGACGAGTGCAGCTCTCCCCATGAATCCCAGCGCCTCTGAATTACACCACCTCATCAAGCCTCCGTTCTGCATGCATACGACACTGGTGCCAAGGCTGAAATGGCACCAGGCGTCCATAAGACATCGTATATTAATGTAGCGTATTAAACTGGTAGCCACTAGCAGGAGATGGATGATGATTAATTTGTAGAGGTTTATCATTAGGCGCACTCAAACTTGCACCAAAGTGGCATCAAAATGCATGAGATTTTATTCTTTTCAAAGAAAAGCAGTCTGGTTAATGTATGTACAGTAGAAGCCTGTAAATCCAGTGAAGACAAAGAAAGAAAGAAATAGTAAAGCCATTGGCTTTTCATTACAATAAAGCAGATTGCGCAATAATGTCATAGTCCCCCCAGCTATCATATACTGACCATGATACAAGTGTGTATGTGTGTTTTTTTTACTCCACTTTGCATGAATTTAGAGTGTTTATATCTCAGGTTGGCATTAGGCATACTATGGGCACACACACACACACATATCTCCTCACTATCCTCAGCACGTGCTCTCCTGCCCCCCTTCTTCATAATTGTGCTTTGTGTCTGCCTCCCTTCATTCTCAGACGCTCTCATTTGCATCCCGCGTTGGCACAATCTCCAGCTGCACCAAGCACAGCTTAAATGAGAAACACAGACCCACTTTACGTGACTCGCATTTTAAACACATCGCTTGCCAGCAGCTCCTGTGTCAGCTCTCCACACACATGCACACACACTGTTAACAAAATTAAACAACTGGCCATGCTGCACGACTTTCCTAAACCTCTGTTCCATTCCAAATTATCGGAAATAGCTCAGGGGTGGGACACAATTATAGTATGGTGTAACAATATACTGTAATGAAACCAGAAATAATCTTAATGTAATACAGTACCAGTGTGCATAAAGGTGTCAACTGTATGTTAGAGTAAGGCCATAGAAGAAGTTTCATAGAGGTTGCATGGACTCAAAGACCTACAATTATTTCCCAGAATAAGCATAATGTTTTGCACTGATTTCCATGTAGTTACTGGATATTTGTTTTAAATGAGGGAACATCATTTATGGCAAGTAGTAGTAATTATTCCGTTCATTGTGGTGCCAAGTATTTTAAGGACCATTTCAGTAGGGTGAATTCAGTTATGTTGGGAGATTAGATGTTGGAACAGAGCGGCATTTGGTCTATGGCCTGAAATGTGAAAGACAAAATCCATGTAAATAAACCCTTGCAGTATAACTATTTAAAATGACATAACTTAATTCATGTTACATCATATAAAGGGGTGTGGTCAGCATCAAACCAAGACATATTGACCAAGAAATCTGCAGATGGGAATAATTACAAGAGTGAGTCTAATAATAATAATAATAATAATAATAATAATAATAATAGGTGTCACAAAAGAAAAATAATTTTTATACATAATCTCCTTTGCGTTCAATGCAAGCGCTAATGAGTATTCTGATTCCTTTTGAAAAGAATTTTAATTTATGCTGCACTTTTAATGTTTTTATTGGACTTACTCTTCTACACACTGTATGCTTTGTCTAGACTTTAATAATGTTTTTTAATTGTTGTGGCTAATAGTGCATATTAATGATGCATAAATACATAAGAAGTACCATCACTATCAGTCCTAATAAGAATAAAGCTACTTTAAAACATGAATAGATGTTTATAATTTACTCAATTATTAAGATGTGAATCACTGGGTCTTAAAAGTGGAGAGAAGAAAGAAAAGACATATCTAAAGACAGGAGAATGAGTTAGATTGGGAAATATGGAGTGATACTTTGTATGCAGAGATTTTTACTTTTACAGTGTGTGTATGTATGTTCATATAATTTTATAGATTTTTTTATTATGCTGTTACTGCGACAAATGAATTATAAAGTCTTACCTTTAAGTGGTGATTGTCTAATATGATCTTTCATATTCATATATTGAAAATATTTTCCATGGTATTGTTAATTGGATTGGGCAGCATTGTAATGTGTAGTCAAGCCCCGTTTCCCGGTCCTGTTATTGAAATCTGATTAATAGATACCATTAATAAATATACTACAAATAACATTTTAAATGTGTAACCAATGAAATGATGTGTCTTATATTACTATTACCAGTTAGAGTGGTTTTCAATCAGATTAACCAGTATGGTTTTTAAATGGAGCACATACTCATACACTCATATGCACATACTCATACAATCTGACAAAAAGCACTCACTCCTATTAAAGATACACTGTAGCCTCAGATATACAGTATATCTGGATTCCAAACCTATTCTGAGCCTTACCTTTAATATTTGGGAATTGTTAAATAAATTGGGCAAAATTGTAATGTGTAGTCAAGCCCTGTTTCCAAGTCCTGTTACTGAAATCTGATTTATAGATATCATTAATAAATACATTACAAATACAAATACATTTTTAAATATGTAATTGGGATTGAAAATAAAGGCTTTATGTCTCATATTATTATTATTACCAGTAAAAGTGGTTTTCAGTCAGATTAGGGTGAGCAGTGCTTGATTAGAATATGATATGCATAAAGATGTTTCTTTGTTGATAGTGAACACCTTGAGGATTTAGAAATATATCTTGTCTCAGGTGTTTTGTAAGAAAGCTGCCATATATGTATGCATTTCATTTACATTACCACATATCATAATCTCAGACATCTGGTTATCTGTGCTATCTATCAGAAAACCATGCTTGTAAAATCCATATCCTGTTGAAGGTTTTGGATGCCCCTTCCACCAGCCAATCCAATATTTTTTTTCCGATTGAACAGCAATCAGAGATTGAGTTCTGCCATTCAGAAACTATCTCGGTGTGGAAGTGTGGCAGGACGGAAGGAACGGGAAAGTGCAGGCATTCATGTGTGAATCCAATCCACCACAGTACACAGCTCCCGCCAAGTCTCCACAATGACCCTTTATATCAATGTAGCATGTCCACCGCTCTGTGCCTCTCCAGCCTCAACTTGAGAAATAGATGCGTGTCCGGCCATGCTGGAGTAATGTACGACCTGTCGCCTGGCTGTTCTGAGTTTTCTTTATCCTCTGTGTGTGTATCTTTGTGCATGTATGTATGTGTGTGTGGGAATGTTTTTATATCTTGGTGGGGACCAAAAAATCCACACACGGATAGGAATATCTGATCATGCTGACCTTGTGGGGACATTTGGCCGGTCCCCATGAGGAAAACTGCCTTTTTACAATTTCATTCTTCATTTTTATTACTGAGGTTAAGGTTAGGTTTCGATTTAGGTATAGCATAGCATCACAAAGCATAGTAAGGCAACTTACTGTGATATGATATGGAATAAAGATTACTGTTAGATTATTGAAGAAGAAATGCTGTAATGGAGGCTTAAATTAAACGTTAATGCTTGGAGGGTTTGCTGTGTAAGGTGTCTTTGTGTATGCAATCAGGAGCGGTTCATAACTATAGATTTTGATGTTGCACAAGGATGACATTAAAAACAACGTAGCCTCAAACAAAATGAAGCCGAGAGGCTACAACATGACTTGTGCTATATCTAGTAAATAGTAATTATGAATTAATAGGTAGTTGAGAGTCAGCAAGATAGCGTCATCAAGTATGGGGTCCAGCTGCTCACGTTGAATGGTTTAAGACGTATTTTTGTTCAGGGTTTACAGGGGTGCATCAAAATTTCCAGCCCTACTGCATCTCAAAAGCCACACAAACAAGCCCAAAACAGTCACATGTTGGCAAAGGCAGACACATCATCTTTTCCTCAGCCTTTGCGTGGGAAATAAGGTCACCGTGTTGTGCACTGTGCATTTTTGAAATATCAAATATTATACACTCCATAATCCCCCTTTACATTTCCATTTCCATTTACTGCATTTAGCAGCTGCCGTTATCCAGAGCAACTTACAGAAGTGCTTTGTAGTCTCTATCAAAATGCATCCTCATGCTAGTTCAAAAGGTCAGAGACTAAGAGTACCGTAGTGTAGTGTTCTCTCTCCAGATCTTTGCCATATGTAAATCTTACAAGTGAAATGGTTGAGTACCTGATAGACATTTGTCTATGGACAAGACCAATATGGTTTTTAAGTGTAACACAAACTCATCATCTGAGAAAAAAAGTACTCACTCATATTAAAGATTTACTATAGTCTCAGATATACAGTATATCCAGATTCCAAATGTATTTTGAGCCTTAGCCTTATTTTTAATATTTGAAAATTACTTCTAGTTTTTCCGATGTTCTACTTGCGATTATACTGGTTATATTTCACTTTGTTGAATATCGCTTTTAATTATCGCTGTAACCAATTTTCCCACAGGTGTTATCACCTGACCATTTTATCTCATCTCAATAATCATTCATGGTTCTCATTATGTGGCTTGTATCATAATGGTTAACAACCTTCCTCCTTCACTCATAGCTGGAAAACCCAATGTTACCAGAGACGGTGATAACCGGCTTCGTGTTACCGGCTGTCTAGGACCACCAATGGTAGGTTTAGTTTAGCGGGTAACCCAAAGAGAGGCAGAGACCTCAGGGTCAGGACAACAGCTAGTGGTATGGAGGTTCGCAGTGAGCCAAATTCTACAAACCTTTGTGACTTGTACTGGACTGGACTCTGAAATATTGGACTTCAATACAACATGTAATGTGCTGCTTTTCAGTAATACAATGTCTTGGTGCTCACATTGAGCTTGCATCTCATCAGTCAATTTTCAGTTTGTCTGTATTGCCTCTGTCCACTTTGGGATGGGGCTGTGGTTGGGTTGGGGTGGAGCTGTAAGATATTTTACCCCAGTCCCATGTGGCAATTATGTGCAAGCTTGGACAACTGTCCTATCTGCTGCTTCTCCTGCCCTGAAATTGTTCAGAGAGCAAACATGGGGCAGCATGATACCTGCCCCACTGGACCTCTATCAGTGCTTTAGTCTATCAAGCAGCTCACCCTCTTGTTTTTATAAGGAAATTTTTTATTTTTTAACATTCTTCTATTAGTCTCTCTTACTCACATGCAACAAAACATTTTTGGAAAATAGTCAGTCAGTCAGTCAGTCAGTCAGTCATTATCTGTACCGCTTATTCCCAGTTACGGGGTCACGGGGGAGCCGGTACCCAGCCGGCAACTCTGAGCGCAAGGGAAGGAACCTACCCGAGACAGGGCGCTAATCCATCGTAGGGCTCATTTTTGGAAAATAAGTATGAATATTTGTTTCTTAATTTTTCTATTATTATCCAAGTGTACAATAGTTATCTCCATAACATCTGTCCTTTGCTATGAATAATTGACAAATTTCTCCATAAAAACCGTGCCTCTTATAGAATAGAATATCCTACACTCATTATTGTACATATTGAAAACCCATTCGTGAGCTTATTCTCAATTCCCACTAGATGGCGCCATGACCTAACTGATATCTTAACAAATTTCAGGCCTTTCTCTCTTTAATGGCTCGTATCAGTTAATTAGTGCCTGTTAGTCATGCACTCTAAAAAAAATAGTTACAATTATTCATTTAATTGATCTAATAAACGTTAGCCTTGACTGTGGCTCTATCTAAAACTGCAAGCTATGAAAATAACATATTAGGCAAATAATTAAAAAAAAGTGTATTAACAATTACACTATAAATTCTAAATAATTAAATTATTATATAGGTCGAGACATTATCTTACAATCCTTAGAGTGTAATTTGTGTCACGCTTACTATGCAATGTTACAATGACCTCTTTCGCAGACTGCGATGGAACATCAGCTTCAGACATCACCTATGTGTCTCAAATGATAGAATCCAGGCTAGTTAGTGAACTTTTATTAAAAGGTCATTCATTGTAATAAATGTCCCAAAAGCTAGAAACAATAATAAAAAAGACCTAGTTATTTTTAACTCTTCATATAGTGTGTAAGGCAGAGCTTCCTGAGCTTTTACACACACAGCCCATACAGCTGACAACAAAATACAGACCAGGGCCCACTTTCCCCAACACAATGTAAAGTTAAAATCATTTGATCTCCTAAACAGAGTTAACAATGCGATGCTCTGGAGCATTTAACAATGATTTTTGTGCTGCGATGTTTTTGGAAAAACCCAGCCAAGGCCATTAAGATGAAATTACGGATGTAACGTATTACAGCGGATACAATGTGAGTTCACAAAGACTTCACATGACCTACCTTTTATACACAGCATAATAATTCAGTAATATCACTGAACGCTGAACCCGTATGCTAAATAAATATCCCTTACATTAAGAGAGTACTCACTAGCTTGTCATTGTAATGGTAATGTTAATGTCTAACATTAAAAAACAGAAATTGTTTAACATATTACTGAGTTTAATGTACACCATGTGCACGAGGTTCATTCAGAATCTGCAATCGGAATATATTTATTTAGATTCACAAAAAAAGCTTTGTCAGTATATCCTTTGTTTCGAGTAAAAGCATACCATTCACTAAACGGAGCCTATATTTGTCTTTAAGTTGATATGTGAATGTCACTGTGAACAGTGTTTCTATCTGAAATATTCATATACCAAATAAACCATCGTTGTAAAATCATGGTAAAATAATATTCAGACTTTTATGGCATGTGAAGCTAGCTAATAATCCTTAGCGGTTATTTTGGATATAGCCTACTAATTAACCCTGCAGTACCACCATTAAAACACATGAACATAGTGTTTTTGGATACCAGGAACGCAGAAGCATTCTTACAAGAGCTCATTTTGCGAGAGCATAAGAACAGAGAGCACAGTTGTAAGAGACATGCTGTGTACTTGCCATTACTGCAGAGGTAATGACTTAACCAGAGCCTTAATGATATTCTGAAAAAAAACCCCTCCATATTAGGCGTGCTCTCAATATGCCAGTATTTGACAACTCTATTATCAAATTTTGTTCATCAACTTATTTTCATTAAGAGATTTTAGCACAGAGAGTCACACTTTGACAACCGCCATTACAATGTACCTGCAATTAATTCTACCAAAATAATTGAATCATTTTTTTTTCCAATAGGTTTAGGTTCCTGTTGTCTCTTGGCTTAGCATCCCTGTGCTCTCCGAATCGTTTCATGTGTGTACAATGCAAAGCGTTACACTAATTAGCGATTGAAAACCTGGCTAACCTGATGAACTAAAGCGATCTAGGCCTGCTTGTGCCACTCTCACAGGAATAAGCTTCTTATTGTTATGCTAACACTCAACACAAATTCTGATCCACGTGTTTTGTGTTGCTGTGCTCTGTGTCAGGCTTTTGTTTATTGTTCTACAACGCTATCTTAGTATTACACTAATTAGCCTTTTGACTAGCTGCTAAAATTGCCGTACAATAGCATCATTATATCTATATAGGCACTGCATATGTATTATAATACTGCTTCTTTGTGATCTCTGCATATGGCCAGGAATTGTGTTAAGCTGTTAGTTAGGATTTTAGTAAGTCTTAAATCAAACACTAGTATTTGGGATATACATTTGAAGCCGCTGGGCTTTATTCTTTTCCTTTTTTTTCTTTTTTGGGTTTTTCTTGCTAAAACAGAGCAAATTGGTCTCAGCAGGTGAAAGTAAAGAAACTTGCGGCCTTTGATTTTCAAACAAAGGCTCTTCACACCTCTCTGAACATCTCGACTGATTAACACTCCAGTGGTGAGAGAAAAAAAAAGAAATAAAAGCACCCTGACACATCCTTAACATGGCAAATCTTTCATAGAATCATGCTTCAACTACGGCTGAGGAAGCTTTTAGTTTTGTGTGTGTGTGTGTGTGGTGTGTGTACCATGTTTTTATATCTTTGTGGGTCCCCACATAGATAGGAAAATTTGATATTTTTGACCTTGTGGGGACATTGTGCTGGTCCCCATATGGAAAGTGTTTTTTTTTTTGTTGTAGATTTTAACAATAAATAAATAAATAAATAAATAAAGCCATTTCCTTGTTGAGGTTAAGGTTATAGTTAGGGTTTGGTGTAAGTATAGCAGTACAAACATGTATGTGTGTGTGTGTATGAGAATGAAGGAGACTTTTTTTGGGGGAGAGGCATTTTTATCCTTGTTAATCGAAAAGATTAGTGGCAATTAATTCAGGATTTTTATTCAGACTCCACTTCCTATCTGTCTCCGTTTGAAAGACAGATACAACAACATAAGTTATTCATAAGTTATCCAGGGCAAATGTAACGTTTAATCTTCCTTGAATAATCTGTGAGAAGAATGAAAAGTGGAAAGACATTCCACAATTTGCAACACTTTCCCCATGTCAGTCATGTGCTCGAAAAACAGAGGGGGTTGATCACAGAAATCTAGGATCTCCTATAATAAGAATAATCGAAGAAATCTTTAGTATCCTGCAAGTATCCGTGTGTTTTTATTAGTAATCTGACTCTGTGTGGATTTCTAATTTATATGGAGTATTGTAATAAAGCTTATTTTGTTGTTCATCGTCTATTCTTGTCAGGTATCAATCCAGTTTGAGGGCTCTTATCATTCAAATGAGGCATTTTCCATGTTTCTTTCTTCTTGCAGTGCTTTTTGAGGGAACCTGGTGTCAGATACAGTAGAATACAGAGACCTACACTGTATAACTATTGTTCTGTCATTTGACGAGGTTTCATTATGTCTGCCATATGCATCTGTGATTCATGATCTCTCCTCGTCATCCAGGTTCCTCGGGCGTTTTTATGACAATTATGCAGTGCCGTGCTTTGATCAGGGCAGTCGTTCATTGCGTGTCTGAAACCTGAATCACTTCACACGTATACACAAAAGCCAGTTTGTAAATCACAGTCTGTATGAAGGTGTATACTGTTTAAGGCTATATGTAGAGAGAAATCATGCTCCATTTACAATAACCTATTTTCAGGGAACAAAGCAATTTTAGCATGAACAGATAAAATTGCAACAAAAACTCCTGCAGTTCAAATGTTGAAATTATGGTACTAAATGGCAAAACAAATTTCTTTCTTTTTTTTTTATTTGGTTTAGCAAGTAAGCTCAACACACAGTGCTTGAACTAGCTACTTTAAATTCATTTCCCTTTTTAAATAAAATAGCAAAAGCCGTTGGCCATATTACAGTGACAGTCACCCAAATAAATACAGTTAATCACATGCATTGTATGAGCATTTATGCACATTATTTAGAGTTGTGTTATTTGAGGTTGTGCTGCATAATATTCAGTATATGTGTGGTTTGTTATTTCATGTCTGATTTTTAACAAAAGTGCTCATTATTTGAGGACAAAGTGCCATTGCTTGTTTCTGTAGGAAAAATCCCTGTTTTTTGGCATTGGCACATCTGCTGTGAGAAATCAAATGGCTCGTATCAGTGGCTCGACAGTGGTTAAGCACTTGAACACATACATGCACAATGCACAGTACACAACCCCTCACAGGGTCATCACAAGGTCACACAGCTATACTGGATAACTATGAGTTTGTCACCAGTTTTCTCCCGTGTCCTTATGCGTCCCGATAAGTTCCAAGCAAGTCTGCCTGACCCTTTGGCCACAGATCATTGTATCCTGGCAGGGCTTGATCGAATATTGAGTGAAGCTGAATTTTCTTAAGTTTATTTGGCTGGGTTGAAGTGACTGATGCCAGGAACAAAAAGGGCTCTTGGCCAGGCTAACATTCCCCATGTTTATTAAGTATAATAAATTTGCAGACTCAGTGCCAAAGGTTTATATTGATTTGTACAGAACAGTACAGGCACAGGCATATAGTATATGATATCTCAAGCCTACAGATACTGTATATCTGTAATGTGTGTTTGTATGCTTAGTGCATACTGCATAGTTGGATCATTCCAGAATTGACAATACGGACAAAACACACCGATGCTCAAAAACACAGGATTGGTTCTGATACTTGTTTCGGTACTTCTGTCAGAACTAAATTTGCCATCACACTACAGGAGCAAAGGCAGACTAAGTAAGAAATAACCTATTTGTATAAGAACATGGGCTCTGATCAAACATGGGCGCTGATATTAATAAAGAATGACAAGCCTGACCACAAGGAGGCCCTCCGCCTCGATTTGAGGTGCCCAAGAATGTCTAGTTTTGTGTCACTGAAGAATTGCGTTGTCTTTACTGTAGCAAGTGCGTGAGGTGTGCTCAACAATTCTCCTTGAAGTTTCGAGAGACGTCAGTAAAGACAGAGCCCTCTGAAGTAGGCAACCTCGCCGTCGTGTGACAGACAGGAGAGCGAACGTACCATTCTCAGAGCCCTGTTTGAAACCTCTCTCATTAACGACTAACCTCTCAGCTCTGCCTTAACGAATCCTCAGACTGGTCGACATCTAGTGTAAAGAAAGAAAGGGGAAGGGGGTAGGGATACAGGTAAATGACAAAGAAGGAAATCTTGATGTTAACAAAAAAGGCCAGTATTGGTTTTAAGGGTGTGAGGAAAAGAAGCCAGGGAGACGAAAAGAGAAGAAAATGGACGCATTGGAAACAAAATGTGAAGTTGATAAAAAATTAGAGTGATGCATAAACGTGATGCAGATCAAAAAACCTTTGTTGTCATCTGTATGGAAGTAAACCTGCTAGGTCCCCCCACTTGGTTCTTAATCTGGTCTTAATCACTAGGAGGAAATTTAGTCCCACCTTTAGGTGCTTGGTGCTAGAAGTAGGTAGTAGGGATTATCAAAAGAAAAACCCTTTCATGTTGAGAGGATGACCTTTCTGACCTTCTCTTCGTGCCAAGAGGAATCAGCCTGAGCTTACTGTGGCTCCAGAGCAGGAGTCCTCAGCCCATAACCGCACTTCAGGAGGAGGCTGTCGACTGCCTCTAGGTGAGAGGACAGGTCGCAGAGGTCACGAAGCCTTGCTGTCAGGGATAAAAGTGCCGCGCAATCACCTGTCAATCTATCCATCAGATGAAAGTATGAAGAAGAGTCTCCCTCTGTGTGAGATATGCTCATGAATATACCCACCACGCTCCTCTCGAAATCACCTTTCAGCAGCTCAAAACATAATACCGTATCAGCTATTCTAATGAGAAATGTAGAAATACCCCTAAAATGTGTGCTGCTGATCAATTAAAGAAAAGTGACAAGTATGTCTCATGTAGAGTCCTAAAATGAGTCAACGCAGATACTAAGGGAACAGATTTTCTCATTCTTCATTTTTTTCTCAGTTTATTATGTACTGTGCACCAGAATCTTATTTAGTGCTGCATGAGAAATTGAAATATATCTTATTTCTTTTCACACATCCTTTTACTTTATGTTAAAATGATAAACGTGTCATATTTCCATGAAATAATACCACACTGTTAATTATTGTCATCGATTTTGGTATACTTCTGCTTTCAATAAATCATACCCACATTTCTTTTGGTTAAAAGGATAAACATCATTTGTTTTAGATTTTAATAATCGATTAAATTCAAAGTGTTACAGCTAGTAGAGTACTCTGCCATCCAGCTTCTCTATACCATGCCATCTTTCTCTAAAAGAATCTGTTTTAATGAAAGCGTCATGTCATTATGGAGTAGAACTGCACCTCTGTGCACAGGTCTTTAGGGGGCCACTGTGCAGCCTTGTGGTTCCTGGCTTTCGTCTTAATCCTCTGGCTAATAAGTTCATAGCCTGGCCATATGCTCCCGTGCTGTTTTGGAGGGGGGTAGGTGTCAGCCCATGCCACTTACACCGGGCCGGCCCATTTCTCAGGTACCTCCCCTGCCGGCCGGCCCTTTGTTCAGGCGGATCAGTCCACTCCATGCCGTGAATGTGTTGAATTGATTAGCCTGCACCGTATAATTGTCAAGCAAATCCCCCCTCCCTAATCATTTCCCATCCATTTGAAAAGGACAACATGCATTCTCCTTTTTTTGAACCATACCCACTCCCCCCATCTTTTCATGCCTCTTGGTTCTTGGTTTTAGCCCCCCCCCTTCACTTCCCTTCCCAAACCCAAGCCACCCCCCCATGTTGAAGAGAAAAAAAAGGGGTAAGGGGGAGACGAATAAAAATAAGAACGGATCCTTCTATCCTGCCGGCACTCTGGCAAAGGATGAAAGGGGCCGGCGGGTGGACGTGTTCTAATCTGCCGCCCTGGAGTGTGAGCAGCGAGTCGACCGCAGCTCTTACCTGCCCACTCTGGGGAGAGTGAGGAAGAAGGGAGGGTGCATAGGAGGAGCATGGGATAAAGAGAGAAAAAGTGAAAGAGAGTTGTGGGGAGATTCTGGGGCCCAGGCGCCAGCTCCAGCTTCTCCTGCAGCTCAGCCCATTCAAACAGGAGGCCCAAAAGCCATGCTCAGGTCAAAAGTCTGGCATATTTACTAAGGCTGCTTACTGTCTTTGACTCTGTAGTGTTCAAGTCATTGAGTGTTACAGATAAGGACAGACTTTTTTTTCCTCCTGCTGACAAAATGAATATTTCCACATTTTATAACAAAAGTCATAGCCAGAAATTGTCTATAAGTTTATCCTGAAAGGATATCACATAAGAATTAGACAGCTTTTATAAAATAAAAGTACAAAATAAAATCACATGTCGATCATCTGGGTGATCAGAATTTTTAGTCCAACTCCAAATCAGTTCCATTTAAATTCTAAGTTAGTATTTCTGTCTAATTACATTTTTTCATTTCTTCATCACATGCAAAAGCACGTTCTTCATTTCTGTGTTGATCTCTTTCAGAATCTTCCAAAAGTATTTGTTTTATTCAAAATGACTTCCGACTCCATAACAACCTCTGCTAATTCATTGGAACCATGTTTGAAAATTAAATTGCTTTCAGTCAATTTCTATCCCTGCTCCTCATGACCCAATGGTCATGAGGACCTCTATTCATTTAGAGTCCAATGAAGTATCCTTTGGGAAAATGCTGGTGTTTCGGGTCATAAGTGTTGTGACATAAGTGGTGCATCTCTCCTGTGACCAAACACGGTCAGGTCCTCACGAGGTCAACTAAGTGGTTTGAACTTTATGTGACAAGCATGTCCACAGCTACTTGTGCCATGCGTCTTTATATAACAAGCCAGTCTTTCGGAATTTGGAAAGGATTTCATTTTTAAGGAAATGACAAACAGCAATATTTCATTTGTCATCTCACTGTCAAATATATTGCCTCAGTGGAAGTCTTCACAATGTAATCTTTTAATCACAGCTTATCAAACTCACTATGGCACTGCCTGCATAAAAATACAGCTATTAGTTCACTGATAATATCTGTCTCAGAAACATGCTTTATTATTATTAATATTATTATGACTATGCAGTTTTGTCTAAAGTGCCTAACAAAGCAGTACACAACACTGCAAGTGCCAGTGTCAAAGGTCAAGTCAAACAGTGACCATTAAAACGGCTGATAATAGACTGGTCAAGCATGTCATGACCGTTGGGAATTCAGTGTCCTTTTATAAGCACAACTGATCTTAACAATAACAGTCCATATGGAGGACGGCAGACCAGGATGTATGTTGGACATGGAATAGGTCAAAGGTTAAGTGACCAGGCTTGTTAAAGGAGAAATAATATTCAATTCACTGTAGTTTCGATAGATGCTAACTGGAAAATAAGCTGTAATATACATTTTACAGTTAATCTATTTAATAAATTTAGTACCCCAATAACCCAAACAACTCCCTTTATAAAATGTTTGACCAGTTCAATAAGCTCTTCTAATAACCTACAAACCACTTGACATGAAGCTCATCGGGCCAGGTGGAAATTCCACATCCAGCGTGGATTTGAGGACTAACAGCATTGTTCCATGATGGAATATGAATGTATTTAACCAAGGGCCCTTTATGTTTGGCCATCCTGTGTTGACATAAAGTAGTCCCACGGGACAGCTCTGAAAGGTCACTGACCTGCCTTGTCTTGATGACAAGCAGTCGTCTGGTGTGTTTTTTTCCCACAGTCCTCAGCTCTATTGTTCCATTGAAGGAGTCTTTTGCTGGGGAAGACTAGTTTGATGGTTAACGGACAAATTATGTCCTGGAGAACCTACAAAACATCTGCAGCCACCGAGTGAGTGAGTGTCATTTGCATACTTGCAAGGGAGGCAGTGTCACATTTACCATTACTGCATGTACAGATAATGAGTGAGAAACCAGAAATTCTCAGTGTGAGCCAAATGAAATAACTGAAGATCCATTGCGGTTTTATTACTCTGAATAAAACAGTGGTAGAAACTGGCAAATAGGAACTCAATATAGGAGGTCAAGTTTAAATATAAATGATATTAACTGATATATGAATGAATCATATAGTGGTAATAAATTATATGAAGCATTGGAAAAATTTGATTCTGCTCAACAGTTTTAGCATGCACTCTGCTCCTCCTTTTCTTGTTGCTCAGTTATCAGAGGATACTGCACATTTAGGCAGAGAAGAGCCAGAAAAGTCTATAGCAGGCTGCTATTTGGTGACAGTAAGTTGGCCAAAATGACCAAAATGACGCAGTGCTTCCTTGGCGTTTGAACTATAAGCACTCGAGCTGTAAGTCCTGCTCTGAGATGTCCGTAGCTGTGTTCTTTTAGTCATATGCAAATGAGTTCACAGCTCGTTCACTGGAGGACTGTTGGCCATCAGCTTGGCTAATGCATTCAGCAAGATAATTCAATATGAACATAAACTATTTAAATAAACTGATATTTATATAGCCAAATGTTTGCTTGGTTATACCCTTTTCAAAATAGACAGCTAGGTTCAGGTTATGTGACCTGGTTAAATGAAACTGGTGGTGGTGTGGGCATGTTTAATTGTAAGTAGGGTTCTTTAAATGTACATACAATTGTCAATGATTGTGTGACAGTTGAACACTTACTTGGGCTTGGAAAAAATGACAATAATAACAAGTGCACCCTAAATGCCTTTCACTTTAGATACCATCACACTATAATCACTATAGCTGGCATATATTATTTTTTATAATTGGAAATCATTCACAGGAATATTACACTGAAGTGTGCCTTTTGGTTTTCCCATTACAACACTGCTCAACCAATCGGCGTTTGCTTGATATGCAGAACGTGGAGCCAAGATTATGGAGATGTTCATGTTGCCTCCTCTGAGAACTTCTCTGACAATGTGCTACTTACAGAAGTATTAAACAGCTCTAAATCCCAGAATAGCTCCAGGCAGAAGTGGGAGTGGCAGAGTTGACCAGGTCATTTTCCGGATTGCTGCCCTCCTAAAGGTCTAAAGGGGCTGAGACCAGGGGAGGACTTAGTCCTGATTGATTCTGCTACAAGGGTGTATTTGCAAGCACGTCAGGGTGTCGTGCACCAGTGCTCACATAGGTGTCTGACTTCATATTAGCATATAATGTGAGTGTCTACACTAGGGGGCAGTGCCACATATACCAAACCTGTATTTACAGGAAACCAAAACTCGACGCAATGAAAAAAAACAAGGGGAGCTTTTGCGTTTCAGTGTAAGAAAAAAAAAATTTAAATAAGAATGCAATAAAGAAATAAAGGTGATGGGGAAAATCTAAACAACGTGATTGGGATCAATTTAAAATCAAGTCTATTGTCTATATTGTCTGTATTAATCAGTATCAACGAAATCATGTGCTTTAATGCAAATGGAAAAAAAATCCTGAGTTGCTTTGGTTTACATCACCTACATTGTGTCTTTTTTCCTGGGAATCGCTTAGAGGAAAAAAGAAAACACAGTGTGTGATCCTTCAGGTTGATTAATCTGCCCATTACAATGTCTGCTACAATCAGTATAAAGCCTCACACTTTATATAAGCGTATAACACAATATCATGTTTGTAGTTTTCTGTAAATAAATCCATTATACATTATATCACTGAGTGTGATGCAAATATGATATATACATAATAAGCTGTCCAGATACAGTCTTATCATATTTATCACATTTATATCATATATAATTTATTACAGACAGCACCCAGAAACTAGACAATGAAACTAACAACGAGAACGTCTTTAAACGGATATTCGTAGGCCTTTTGTTCCGTTTCTGTTGCAAGCTATTATGCATAATATTTCTAACAGACTACACTTTTATAAAATGGTGGATGGATGCAGGTCTGCAGACTATAGAAAGTAAAAGATGTACTAAGGTGGAAAATATTATTTACACTTTGTTATAAATGAAACATAAGCCCTGCCACTATGCCCTGGAAACTCCTGGGAAAACCCAGAGGTAGAAATGTCAGCACTGTTAGCATTCCGACTCTGATAGTTCCTCAACCTCAGCTACATCATGCCACTTCATAATTGGTCTAGAATGACTAGAAGCTGACAGTTTGCTCAACATTGCAAAATGTAAAAACTCACTGTGCAGAACTTTTGTGTTGCATCCCATGGGATCCCAGTCTAGATGCACACCTCTAGTCTCAGCCACATGCCCTGTGAACCTTTCTGCCTTACTGTTTTTTTTTTTAAATCTGTAATTGTATCAGTTTGCAACTCATTATCTGTTTATTCTGAATAACATATTTGTATTCAGTCACATCCTTACAACAACCAATCAGCATTTGCCTGATACCTGGTTGACACACACAGTTTGCCTCACTCAGTATGCCTCTGCATGGACTCTGACCCATAAATCTCCTGTCTGCATCCTGATCCAAATTTGCAAATATGCTTTAACGCAAAATTATAAACCAACCCTAAGATGTATGTGTATTTTTGTTTCGCTGAGAAAACCCTGAGCATATAAAAACAAAAAGAAGAATGGCTCTTATGATGCCATGGCCATGAGTAGAGGTCACTGCAGCAGTGATGTCATTAAAGGATGGCAACATTATCCTCTCCATTTATACCAAGGAACCAGTAGCACTAGATTCATATCATATCCAAGGCACGAACATTCATATTGTGGTAAGAGTGATTATTTGAATATTCTAAAAATAGCTCTATTAGGTAAAGCATGAAAAATGGTATGTGTTATTGTAAGATACAAAGACTACAGAGAAGCTCAGAATACATATTTCTTGTTCAGTAAAAATTGGACAGATTATGCAATATTTCCAAAATACTGATTTATAAAGATGAACAAAGCGGGGTTTACTGTTCAGCGTTCTTCTGAAAGAAAGTATAAGATGAACGAAAAAGGGGTTATTTTAAGGGGAATTTAATCTAACCTCTAGTGCAATTTAAACAGTTGTCTAAGTAATCACACAGATATCACACAGATCATTTGGAGTTTGGCTTACAAAGATAACTATAAATTTCACGACTAGCACTGTCATGAGATGGTATTTGAAAAATACTACTAATGTATTTGGAAATAAAAATACCAAATTTTGAAATACAGTAGTGATGACTATCATTGATGGGTCCATAATAACAATATTGTGTATTTTGACTATAACTGATTGTCAGCACATGGCTAATAAATACTATATCCACTGCAATACATACTATATCTACTTTTTTTTTCTACTGTGTGAAGTTGCACATTTCCACCCAGCATCGGACTCCTTCGTTGTCAGCCATGTTCACATCTTCTCTCCTTTTCACCTCAGCCGTCCCTCGCCGGGATTTATCTGTGTCCTCTAGTCATGATGACAGGGTAAATATTCATGCAGACATCCAAGGTTCCGCACACAATTACTGGCACGCTTCGCACAGTTTGCCCCGCCAGTTAAATTCTTAAAGGGATTATTTAGCAAGATGAATGGGGCCAAAGTATTGAAGGGCATCCCAGAGTTCTTCAAACAAAGCTTATGCTGTGATTGGTCCAGTGTGGATGAGGGGGAAATAATTCTGGGTCTAAAGCTAATTGAGACTCTGTTATTCTGGAGATTGGCTCTGAAGTAGTCAAGCTATATTCATTGACATTTTAGATGAGGTTGTTAGCATAAAGCTGCTGTTCACTTAGATGAAGAAAGGGAAAGGGAATGTGTTGTAGGATGATTTCCATGAAAAGTGCAGAATTTTCTAGGTACTCTCAAACATGATTGGGTAAGACACCATTACGCTTACAAGTTAGCGCTAGTCCAAATCTAAAAAAAATTGCCTTTATTTATCAGGTATATTTGGGGAAGAGTGTAAATTTTATTTTTATTTTTGGCCAAATTCTTTCTGCAATATACGTGGAATTATGCTAGAATTCCTTGACTACAGTCTAATGAATAGATATCCTGTGTTAGCTCTCTCTCTCTCTCTCTCTCTCTCTCTCTCTCTCTCCATGAGGAATGAGACAAATCGTAAGACTGACAATGTAAAATCACTTTTATAAATAGTAATATTTTATTTCTATTGCAATGCAGCTTCATATAGTAACGTGCCCATCTGGTGACACTTGAGTGGTGAGATTTAAGCACAAACAGTGGCGTTTCTGCCTTTTTGATATGCATAATTACTGTATATGATTTGTGTTTGTGTGCATGGGTGTGTGTGTTGAGTATGAGTGTGTGTGTGCATTGCGCCAATGCTTTGTGTCGTGCTGAGGGCTCCTCCTGAGAGCCACTGCGCCACACCGGGGTAGCTGCAGCTGCACTGGCTTTCATCTCCTTAGGTGCCCGGTGGGGGGCCGCAGTATTTATGTGTACACGTGAGTTTGAATGTGTGTATTTGCGAAAGCAACTGGGGGAAATGTAGTGTAGTGTAGTGTAGTGTACTACAGTCTATGTCATTATTGGACACTACTGTAGTTTGATCATTAATCAATGTTTGCATATGTGACACTACTATTGTCCATCATCCACAGTCGCTCCCCTCTGAGCCGTGTTTTTGCGAGACGCAAAGCACCACACAGGATGTTCTGAAGCAGCCGAAGGTTACGGTGCAATGTGCAAATCCTCCATACACCTTTTGCTCCATTCTGCTGCAGCCTGAGGCTGGGCAGAACATTTGGACTCCTGTGGTGTGCTCTCAAGGCAAGGGTTACCTCTAAATTTCAGCATTCCATCTATTCCTGCCTTTGATTTGACTCATCTCAGGACACCTCATGTGTTTGAACTCTCCTTCCTCGACTCAGCACTGAGCACTGAGGGTTTAAGGTTTAACCAAAACTGGTATGAAAATAGAAGATTTTAACTAATGCTTAATCCATCTTATATATTTTATAAATAGTGACACTATTGACTGTTGGAGTGATGACGGGTAATTTTATGACTCTGAAGGTTAGGCACAGAGCCTTGATATGTCTACACTAAAGTGTCCTTGTGCCTTTAGTGAAGACTATTTTCTGTATATTAGAATCATTGGTGTTAAAGTTAAAGGTCACTTCCTGTCACCGCAATTCTGATATCTTCACAGAAATAGGATTACACTTGAACCTATATCTAAAGAGATGACTCTCTGCCAATAAAAAATGCTTTATCTTTGTACTTAAGAGCAAAAATGACATTTAGGTCAGGTGGTCTCTCTTGTCTCCTGTATGAATAGCTCTGTTCTGTATATAGATGTGATATTAGAAATAACCAATTAGTGAACACTGGTTCAGCATTGGTTTGTCAGCAGGAGGCCTTGTCACGACATCATTCAATCAGATGTGGTCTCGTCCGGTTGGCGATTTCAGAGCCAAAACAGACAGGCTTCTTCCTCCCTCGCCATTCATTCATTCAGTAATCAGAGTTAATAAGTGGCTCTACACATGCAGAAAAGCTTCTATTGGCTTTATAGTGCTTTAAATCAGCTTTGCCATGTTCCCGCCCTGGCCCTGTCAACCCTCACCGGCCTTTCCTCTGAGCAAGTCCTCATTAGAAGAGGTTCCTATTTCTCAGCTCCTTCTGAGAGACAGATCATTAGAAGCAGCAGTAAACATCTGTAGTAGAGCAAGTTTAAGCCAACTACTTTACCCTTAATGTATAAAGTTACATAGAGTCCAAACCCAGTAATTCTGCCTTAAACTCTGTGGAATGAGGATTCAGTGTGAAATTCAGCCCAGATTCATTCAATTCATATCAAATAGAGAGCTAAGAGGAAACCTCTGGTAAACATACTGAAATAAAGTGTGGTTGTGATTGTTTTGATGGTACAGTAGGTTAAATTTTTTGACAATATACAATATTAGCCAAGAGAAAAATGTTTATGTTTGTTGATTTGGTAAGATTAAACTCTTTTATATATCTGGTGGATTATTATACATTATAGATTGCAGTGTATTTTATATCTGATAGCAGCAAACAGAAACAAAAATTACCATCTCCAATCAATAAAACGAAAAACTCATTAAATCAGTACAATTTGGCAATGCATAACAAAATAAAAAACAGATAATGTTTTTCAAATATGTAATAAAACAACTAGAGAATAGTTCTAACAATTTATGGGCACTATACATGAGAAATACAGTTAAATATGATTAAGTGTAAACAGATATGGTGTAACATTATACATTTTCTTCCAGTATACACTGTATGATGCAGTATAATATAAAACCCTGTTTGCTGATTAGTGTCTCCTGCAAATCTTCATAAAGGCAGAATACAACTGACAATACAGATGAAACAATTTGGGCATTTTCTAGCAGACATATAAATGTAGATTAATTACTAATAAAGTGCTGAACCTTTGGTAAGTCTACCTTATGATTTCTAACCAATGCAGTCATTTTTATTGTCTTCCTACAATCTACAAATTATTCAGATTTGAGATATTTATTCAGTCCCAAATATAAGAACTGTGCACTGTGAATATGTGCACAGGATTTACTGCTCGACAAAAAATAAAATCAGAATAAAAATCAGAGTTTTTATCAAGACGATAGATCTTAAAAATGTAATGATTTCATCAGTGTAATTTATTAGTACATGTCTACTTTTTTTTAGCCTACTGCTATTAACAGAATAGAAAAATATGGCATGGACGTTAGAAATACAACGCTATTCATACATCAGTAACCATTTCACAGCTGCACTAGAACTGAACTCAAACCGGAGAGGTCTCTGCCTTTTTCTGTTTGGAAAGCTTTTTTATCCTCAAGCCATGCTGAAATTACCAAGGCCTCAGCAGGCCTTCTCGCTCCTTTCCTCTCAGGTAGAAAAAGGAACCACTCTCGCCTGGTCCTCCCTTTCTCTCTGCCTCTCACGCTTTATTCAAAGTGAATGCGTAACTGAATATGAGATGGTCCGGGCGTCTTTCAAGGACCAGGGCTAATGAGATGTTTTACCTTGAAATTAGAGCAAGGCCCCATCGAGCTGAGCTAGTATAACTGGCTCACAATCAGTTACAGAAGTCAGGATTGCTCCAAAAAGAGACAGGGAGGGTACGAGAAACAGGGAGCGAGTCTATTGAGGAAAGTATAAAGCTATTAAAGAGAGCGGATTAGAACAGGGAGGCCATTTTGAAGCTCTGTGTAGAAAGAAATGTAGTATGAAGTATAAGACTAACCCCGTTTTTTGGTGTTATTATTCATTTCCATGAAGCAGCTTACAATGAGAAGCCATGTGAGAGCGTAACATGAGGGAAGGTTCATATGCTAGTTGGAAAAGGGTTTGATGAACAGGTAATGTTAGTGATTAGCGCGAGTTAACGTGTGAGAGCAAAGCCAAATGAGGATGGGGATGAAAAAAGACTAGAAGATTTGTGTCTAACGTGCCCGCTTTTAAATCAGAGGCCCCAGGATGGAAGCACGGAGGAGCAAGTGAGTGTACGGCCACTGTCATGTTAATGAAAGAGTCTCAGGCTGTGAATGGGGGAGCCTCTAGTTATCTGCACGCTAATTAATGCATGCTATGGTGAGAGGGTTATAGTAGTGCATATTATGCATAGTAATCATGGGAGAAATGGTAGTATTAGAGGTGTGGGGGGAGGGTGGTTGTGAGGAAGCCCATCCTGAATTTTAAAATCTGTCTAATGTATATATTGATTGCTTCATCTTTTAGCATTAATTTGTAATAACATGCAGCTGCTGTCGTTTCAATGGTGTACATTCCTTTCTTAAAATGCACTTAATAATTAAAATTCGTTTCATTCAATTCGAAACGACTACCACAAAATACTGGGTTGCCGTGGTTGTTTGAGAGAAAACGAACAAGCCTTATTTTCTTTACGATCAAATAAACTTGCAAAAGAATTGCAGTCACACATAAGCACCTAAACTCAGGTCCTAAACTCTCCATCTCAGACGCCTGATAATTACCAAACACAAATCATAAATCCTCTCTATTTTCTTATGTTCATCAAACCGCAGTCTCCTCCCTGTTCTATAAGTAAGCAGTTTTGTAAGTGGCTCATCAACATCACCCCAGAGTCTGGATTTAGGGGACCCTTTTGACCTTTTTCGTCTGGCCCAGACGAAAGAACCCCTTTTCCCACACAGGACCATGCAGATGACCCTGCATCAAGAGGCTGAGCATATGGCCTCAGGCTCTACCTATTGTCTGCCATTGGTATGAAGGACGTACCGTGATCATTGTGAGTGTTGTGAGCGAGGAGAAGTGCGTCTGGAGGAACAGACATCTACTGATCGGGGCTGATCCCTGCACTCACTAGTGCACTTTTCCACCCAGCCCTCCATTATGGATAAAAGAGTTAAAAACAAAATTGCCAAGACTGGTGTTTATGATCATAGGGTGTTTATCTTGGCCTGGAATCTTAAAGACAATTCAGTACATATTTTATTAACAAGGGATATACACTCCACTCAAAAGCATCTGATCAAAACTACATTTAAATGCTGAAATTAGCAGGATGTACAGAATGTATTATTCACATGCAAAGACTAATTTAAGCAAGACAGTTTGCACTGTGCCAGAACTCACATTTTCACATCTCTGCATTAAGAATTCTCTTCGTTTTTGAGACTCACTTGAACCTGATTCTTTCAAATCAGTCTATCAGTTCATATACGCCACGTCGGTCTTAACACGGCTTGTGTGTTTTAATAACCTCAGATTGACAGAAAGCAAATAGATATAGAGTCATTTGCAACACAGAAAAGAAGTAATCTCAGGAGGCATAGTTAAAATTAGGTTCCATCATTCCTACGGCCTGATCTAAAATTCTCCATCACCTTTTTAGGACAAGGAGCAGCCGATGGCAGTATGTATTCTCACATCAATTTGGTGAAAGTGACACTCTCTGAGTAACTTTCAAGGTGGAGACCTTGCAATTATGAAGCCTGTTTCCTTATTTGCCATGTTATACATGATTTATCCTGCTGTAATGCTTCACATTTAAAGGCATTTTTTTCCAGTGAATGAATATAAATAAATATATATAGAAATATACTAGAATATATAGAAATGATATAAAAATAGCTAGTGTCACTTACTGAGCAGAGAGTAAACAATTGTCATAATGTCATAATAATCTATCTATCTATCTATCTATCTATCTATCTATCTATCTATCTATCTATCTGAGTCTGTCTGTCTTTATTTATCGATCAAAATGAAGCATATTTATAATTCTTGTTGTAAGTAGGTTGTGATTATCTGCTGTACTTTTTATCTCTCTATATGATAACCATATTCCTTGAGAATATTATCAGTGTGAGCAATTTACTCTGTAATAAATGCATCCTGTAACATGATTTTTTTTCTTCTTCCAGATAAAATCTGTGCCAACGCTGCTTGGTCTTTTAATTACAATTATTTTATCATCACAAAAGCTGAAAGAGAAAAAGAGAACAACTATTTCTTTATCGTTTTATTTTATTATAATTGTACCCATCTAGGTGGAATGTATCTTTTGTTTGGCTCACTGTTTTTTTTAGCACATAAAGCTATAGTATGTATTTTTATTGTACACATTTTAATGAATGGTGAATATGAATTTGTGGCAAATAAAAAAAAAGATTAAATATAAATATGCTCTTTGAATGTGATTGGGGGAAAATAAAACAGAAAGAAAGGTCGGAAAATGTTCACATCGAGACGCTGCTTTTGCAGAAAAGGCTCCCAGGTCGCTGATGCCATTTTAATTAAACTGTTGCTAGGTAACAATGGCACGGCGTTCACTAAATGGGCTCGCTTTAGTGAAATGAGGAGGAGGGCCCCTGCACCAAGCGCGCGCATCTCGCGCCCAACAGAAAAGCATCCTTTCTTTACCTTACAGAGCCGGAGCCCCTCGCAGAGAGACATGCTCACACAAAACTCTTTCTTTCCCTTTATTTTCTCTCTTTTTAATTTTCTCAGGACGGCATGCAGAGGCCACATCACGCCTTTCACCTTCCGCGCTGACTTATGGGGCCGCAGCTCCTGCAGCATGCCGGGATGCTACGCGACACACAGGCAGCGCGCGCGGTCTCCAGCAGCAACACGAGCGCCGCAGCAAACAGCCGCGCGCGGCACAGCCGTGTCAGTGAATGCGGAAGTAAATCTCAGAGCCCAGGCCGGGCTTTTGAGCAGCAGTGACTAAGGGTTTATTTCTTCTTCTTAGACACACATTGTGGCAGTAATGTATGCGTCGGGAATACATCTCAGGTTCTTTCTAATTCTAATATCCCAGCTCTGTTCTGCTCAGATAATGCCACAATTTACAGCCGCATATTGTGAGATAAACGATGGTGGCTTTTCATAGCTAATGGGCATCTCCCTTTAACAAATAATAGCTAAGACCTCAAAAAAAGGAAAGAAAAAAAATCAGGGGCTATTTCTCAACTCGACTTTCTCTCTAACGGACATTTTAAACAGAACACACTGACACCAATCGAGAAATGGCTCAATTTTCAGATTATGCTTGTGCTGATGTATCCTTTCCCAACAATAAAATTCCTCTTTTTTACGAGAAGCAATCATTCCTGTCATTTTTAGCCTCGTGCAATACGATTTTGTGAGAAGTCATACATTTTTGGTGCAAGAAAGGCCAATAAGCTTCTTTTACTTTGATCTCTCTCTCTCTCTCTCTCTCTCTCTCTCTCTCTCTCTCTCTCTCTCTCTCTCTTTCTCACTATTCTAGTCAGGACCTGCCTCTGATAATGAATGCAGCTAATCAATAATACACCTACACAAATCTTACCCTAAATGTAGTAACCAAATGAACACCTTTCTGGTTTGTGTTATTTCTAATCTGCTTAGTTTTATGTATAAAATTGTATACAGGTTTCCTTATGGGAATTATTCACATATCCACCACTAGGTCTCAGATATTCCTATCCTTATGAGGACATTTAGTCCCCACTGAGACACATAAACATGCCCCAACACACAGCCTCTAGCAGGACTGTTGGAATCTCGGTGTCCCTTGAGGCTGCCAATTGACTGGCTACTGACCCTTGCTGCCCTCAGACTGCTGGCCAAAGCTTAAATGAAAGACTCGAGGGACACATAAAAGGCCACTGAGGTGTAAATTAGCAAAGCTGCACGGGCTAGTACACCACTGACCAAAGATAATTAGCCCCTTACAACACATTTATCTAAGGGGTATGACTGGATTTCTACCAAAGACTTGACTGTAATTATGTAAAGACTTGATTGTAATCATAAGAATTTTGATAATGATTTCTACAGAGCATTTTTTTTCAAATTAAATATTTCCTACATCATTGTTTATATATTAACCTGCACATCATAGTGAAAGCTGTTCTTCCACTTTCTCTTTTAAACAAAAAGATCTTATTTTCCTCAGCCAGGCTGTTTCTGGTGATGTGAAAATATTCATTTTTAAGAATCATTTGTCACACTGTCAAATGAAAACATTGATTTTAATACCACAGATAGTTCTTAGTGAACCATTCGTACATTTTCATTGTGATGAGAAAGAAAAAGAAAGAAAAAAGATTGCTTTCTCATGTGTGACCCTGGTGCAGAGAGGTTTGATCACAAGGGGGCAGTGTAATCTGTTCAAAATCCCCCTTTTCTTCTATCAGAGCAGTTAAACTGACATTTTTTTATGCAGCAGTTCACTTCCCCTTATTTTCCAGAATTATATATGGCATGAAAAATGCACAGTCCAGCTCAATATAATTAAATAGCATATAACACTACAGCACCAATCATCCGGTTATGGAGAGAGACTGCGAGAACATCTTCTTAAAATCATGCTCTGAGCCTTCATTATTTTATCCAGAGTCTGTAGAAATATTGTAATTTGGTATAAAAGTCATGTTGTAGTATCATTTATACCAGAATACAAAGCATAGCGTTAATGGTAGGAGAATATCAAATAATATATGAAGGTGAACTGGAAGACTTTTCTAGAGGAATCCAAACACCCATTCATACTTACAGTGAATGAAGTGGAGATTATGTAGAAAAAAAACTACACTGAAGTAACATCTATCAATAAACAATACAAAATAAAAATAAGGTTTTTGTTTGACTCAGTCATAGTTTTATACCATTTTAAAATAGCTATACATTATTAATCAAATATAATACATTCTACAATACATCCTGTGATAGAGATACAGGCTGTCAGGCTGATGTTCCTGATAAGACCCAAGTGTACTTCCGGTATTCATTTAGTACAGACAGCAAGGTGAGGTCAACTATTATGTCAACTTACCAGTATTTATTTCTTCTCTTTCACCAGAAACAGCCTGATCATCAAGTCCTCATTATCTGCTGGAGACAATGAATAGGTGATTTAAAAGTGCCGTTTACCAAAGATTTTCGCAAGCTTCTGTTAAATTGGAGTGCTTGGGAATGACGGTGCTGAAAAGGCCACACGGCGGGCTGTGGTGAAGATGGGCAATGTGAATAGAGCCCTCTCAAAAGAAGAAAAGACCCACTCTGACTGTTTGTTTTGGAATCCGTCTCATTGATCCAAAGACTTAGAGGAAGGAGAGGCCTAGTGTTCCAGGTCATATCAACAATAGTACAGAAGCATATCTTAAATGAGTACAGGAATGCTTTTCTTTTACCTATTACACCGAGTATCAGTAACTGCTTATACAAAATACTACAATATATGCACAACATGGTTATTGTTAACACATTGCTTTAGAATTCATTCAGGAAGCAACACAACTAGTGTTTCCAGAAGAAATGCATCATTAAGTTTCACAAGCTAATAGAATATTGGAGGAATAAAAAACTTGCTAGGTTTTCTAGCTAGTTACCCAGCTAGCCATGCTGATTAATTTGTAGCCATGTAAGAAAGCTGTAAACAGATACGAACTTTTAAATTCATGGAAATTATGCAACTAACCTGCCATTTTCATAGTGGCACATGTCAGGTCCTTGGTGAGGTTAATACCTAGTTCTGTTTCAACACTCATAACTCCATAGCATCTGTTAGCTTTGCTGGTTTTCCCTTTTTAATAAATCTTTAAGATATTATTTATCACCTTGTTTGCTATCTTATCTCTATGATAGTGTGCATAGTTTTACTGTCTGTTTAGTAGCTGGCAATTTTTATGAAAGTTTCTCACCAGGACAGTTTCTGTCTCCGCATTGTATCCTCAGAATATGTCCTCTGTTCTCAAGACTACTAACAGGCCTGTGGCTAATATGCTGCTAGCATGATTAAGTTGCTTTCCCTCACATGTGCTTCCAGACTGATCACCATGTTCAATTGTCTGGGTCAGTCTGCTAGCTTGGATGGAGTGCTAACAGGCTCTGACATAGTCATGGCAGCCACTCTACAGATGGTGGCAGCCCAAGTAAGGGTAGATAGTGTTATGTAACCCACATCATTAAATACATTCTTTCACACAACATCAGTTGTGACAGAATCCACTATCTTACAGGACAGAGACTTTACTGATAGCTTTGAGGGGGATTTGGATGTGTGCGCTGGTGAATATAACGAATCACACAGAGGTCAGATTCAAATAAAATGCGATGTGCTGGTATTGGTTGGTACTGATGATGGTAGACACAAATGGTGATCATCCTGGGTTTGCTGCACCCCAAACACCATGGATGGAATGAGCACTTCCTTCAGTGACAGCAATACAAACATGGTTGCTGCTACTGATAAATATTCAGCAACAAGTCCACAGTGTCTTGTTTGTGGCCCTGAGATGGCTTTACACTATTGCTAGAGGTTGTAACACCCTGGAGGCTTCCTCATTGAGCAGATTTGCTGTCCCAAATGCACAGGAAGATTTGGCATTCTCTGCCAGATCACCTGTGTCTATGGGTATGGCCCTTCAGAATGAATTGCCAACTGCCAATCATTTCAAAATGATTTGGGTGTTGCATAAGTTTACCTTGAATACACTGGTGGCCAGATGCCTCTGGGGTGCCAGGTCATATCACCCAACACTGAAAATTAGATTAACCATGAACCCGAGTATGTAGAGCTGTACCATGTATGCACCCTACACTATTTTTCAGACTGGCTGTGGCCACCTGATCCTCAGACTAACTTTATTTGCCATTGAGGAAAGACAGTATGGAGCCCTTGTTTAGGCAGGCCTACAGGGTGGTGAATGTAATCACCATGGTTTTAGACAGCAGGCCATGGACCATCATGGTTATTATTCGTAGGGGTGATGTTGCTACCTGGATGTCTCCATGTTCTTCAACATTCCCCCTCCCAGTGGTGTAAGCACCAAGGTCATCTCTGAACATCTTAACAGTACTTGCAAGGTGAGTGCTATTCCTCATGACATTGCTGGCATATCCTATGTATTTCACATCCCGCATACATAAGGGGAGAAACAGAACAATAGTTACAAACACTGATCAGGCATAACATTACAACCACCTCCTATTCTCTACACTCATTGTCCAGTTTCCCAGTTCCACTTACCATATAGATGGGCTTTGTTGTTCTACAATTACAGACTGTAGTCCATCTGTTTCTCTACACACTTTGTTAGTCCCTTTGACTCTGTTCTCTAATGGTCAGGACCAGAGGCGATTGCTCTAAGACTGCAAAGGAAGCTCAGCTTCCCCTAAAATGTCAAAAAATAAGTGATCAAATATA
>JAOVYV010000027.1:8973416-8984008 GCA_025674545.1 Hassar affinis
TGGTAAGTGGAACTGAGAGAATGGACAATGAGTGTAGAGAAAAGGAGGTGGTCATAATGTTATGCCTGATCAGTGTATATAGCTTTGGTTCTGTGAACCCTGAATAACAGCCAGGTTTCCTTGTCGGTTGAAACAAGCTCCCAGAACAGATACCTGTATTTAATGTAAATTCCATGTTGTGTCACTGTGTGACTATGTTGTTATTTCTTAGCGTGAGTGTGGATGCACACAAGGGGGTATAGAGGTGTTGCACACCACCCCTGATCTTTACCTGGGGTTAATAGAACATGGTTACATTCATAACTAATAAATAGGAAAACCTGCTGTGTGCCAATATGTGTATGTGTGTGCAAAAATGGAAAGCTGTAAACACATAAAACTGAATTCAGAAATGTCCAAAAAATTAAATTTCAAATCAAGCAAATACTATTAATACTCAAAAAGAAAAAGAAAACCAAAAAAATTACTGAATTTCCTTCAACATTCATTTATTAAACACAAACTAACAAAAAATAATAAATAAAACAGTTGAACAGCCATACATAAAACACAATTAAGACAAACAAAGGCCATTCTGGCTTGTGGATTTTAAGAAGTGTCCCAGCTTCATCTCCACTAGAACTTAATGGAGAAAATAAAAAAAGAAAGAAAAAGAATAGAAATTTTACAAATGATTTGTCAAATTTGTCTCGTGAAATAGAAAACATCCCAATTAAGAACTCAAGATTGTATGTTATTTGGCATTAGGTTTGAAATGTATAAAGACACACAGCTATAATGAAAAAGAGGTATTTAGTAAATGATAAAACAGCTTCCTTCTTCTCTTGGTCACTCTTCAACTAATTGTATGAAATTAGAAGTGCTAGAAAAGACAAAAAATGGTAAGAATCTGATAACTCGACGAAGTCAGTAGTCTCATGCTTGCAAATGATAGAGCTTTTAAATGATGCTCTACCAACACTGGATATATGCCTGACTGATTAGGTGATGATTGTGCAAACAACATTTCAGCCAAAATTCATAATTACTGGAACATTGTTACGGTCCCATTCCTCTACTTAATACTGACAAAAGGCATGTTATCCCAGGTAACAGACAGCCTTCTGGATGTTAAACCACTGCATGTTTAGTAAATAACTGATTTGGCCAGCAATACTAACCAAAACATTTACTGGTTTGGCAAAGTTGATTTGTAGTTGAACCAGGTAAAATAATGAACAAATGAAAAAAAAAAATCGTACATCAAAACCACAGGACCGATACATTCATATTGTGCACACTCTCCAAAATGCAACATGGAGAGAGTTAGAGAGGATAAGACTGACTTTTATAACTCATAGAAGAGTTAAAATGGTATTAATAATAATAAAAATAATAAAAAGGACACATTTACGAATCAAATTGATATGTGTATCCTGTATCCGTTCTGCTTGTCTGAGCTGTAGTGCAATCCCCATGCTTTTACTGACCAAAAATCATTAAAAAATCTGAAGGCTTGTACACTGCTATACTGCTTTGTAGTAAAAAGCCACAAGGATTCTTCCCCTATTGCTTGTACACTGCAGAGAACATCTGAGTGTGAATACTTACAGTTCACAGCAGGCCACATGGCTCGATGTCTGAGAATGGACACAAGCAGTTGTACTCACTACAGATTAGATCTTACACGCATCCTTGGCACCTTAATACAGAGCTAAACGTAAATCAATCCAAATACTAGAGCCCTGACAGCAAATCAATAGGCATGACATGGTAGTGTGTGGCGCACTTGCAGGCTCTGTTTGATCATGCTGGACCCTAGATTCAAAGCAAAAATGTTTGACCAGTTAAACTAAAAGGAGAGGCAGGAGCAGAGCGGAGGCCAGTGCTTTAGATCGTTTCCAAAGATCGCTCCTTTCTTGTTCAAAATGCCCTTTTTAGATTTATGCCCGTAAGCGGCAGGGGTTGGCTGCAGCCTGCAGGCATTGATGTCTTTATTCTAACACTTGTCTGTTCTCACATACACACACACACTCGCACGTATTGTTAAATTAGCTCAGTCTTTGTACATTTACACAAACTCAAACAGGAAGGCCTATTAAGCACCTGCCTGGCAATGAAGATAAAAACAATCCCCATATTTAATGAATACACCCCCTCCCAGGTGCTATCCACAGCCCCAGTGCTATTCTTTGCTGTAATACAACACTTGTTAGTTATTAGAGTTGTATAACACTGGGGATGTCCACTTTCCCTACAGCAGAGCCAAGTTTCAGAGGTGACAGTGAAAAATGACTTAAAATCACATTTTAAAACCCCTCTTTTTTTGCATATCATCTATCATTCATTTAGAACTCTAAAAATACAGTATCTCAATAAGCAATGCACAACTCCATTCTCAGTGTGTTTAAAACAAACAAAAAAGGCCATAAAAATTTTACCATCTGCATCAACATACACACCTCTTGTCCAGGAGACAACCCCCCATTCACTATTTCCAACATTATAAATATCAAATCATTAATGAATCATTATTACTATTATTGTTATTGTTCTCTATGGTTGACTGAATGTGATGCTGAAAACACATTTAAAAAATGGATATCAAAGTCCATAAAGGAAGCCCGTAAGAGAGATATGGTTGTGGAAAAAAGGGGATGGCGTTTCTGGGCCTTCGGCTGTACAGTCCTCTCTGCTAGCGCTGGCCCTGCTAGCCTGTTGCTATGCAGCCATCAGGTACTGGTGGTAAAAGAGGCCAAAGAGAGATGTAGAGAACAAACAGGCAGCAATCCACCAGGTGAGGAAGGAGAGGAGGCCTCGAAACAGCAAAGGTGTGAAAACAGTCCTCAGTCCTCCCAAAGCTACAGAGACCTGTGCCACTGTTTGTGGTGCCTGAGCTTCTGCTTGTCCTGCCGTGTCCAGGTGAGAGTTCTCATTCTCTTCAGCATAAATACCCCAGGAATGTCCACCTGACAAATATCAGGAAAAATAAATGAATAAAAAGCTAGTAGCTTAGGAGTGTGTACAAGATAGCTGATAATTTCACAGTGTAGTCAAGTTCACAATTATTAGTACACTGTAGTTTTCTAAGGCCACCAGGATCTGGGGTCATGACTTGTGCAGGTAAACAACCTACTGTTAATGACTTTACTCTCCTGTTAGTTAGAGGGACATTAGCCAGTCAGAGTTCATGTACGAGGAGGCTGACAGTCAATTCCCCAAAGTATGAGCAGCTGGTTAAAAAGATGTGGTGGCTTCATGTGTTTCGTAGGAATGCTACCCTTCACCCCTTTTTTGGTTGCTTTATGGTTATAGAGAACTATCTAGTGGGTGGGAATTAGCAATCACTAAAATTAGGAGAATAATGGGGTCAAAAGGAGAGAAATGTAAGTATCTGAGTGGCAACATTTAATCACTGTCATATTTATTTACATAATTCTCTTGAACAGTGCCATTAATTCTGGAGTTGACTACACTTTAATAATGTTAAATTGCAATCTTCATGGTCTATCCATCGTGATCATACTGCCCAATCCTACTTTGCCCACCACCAGAAAGGCTGCAGAAGAACAGGTCTGATCTGCTCACCTAATGTCTTTAGCAGCAAAGTCGTATGCAGCAGCATCACCAGCGGTGCCACATACTGAAGAGCGATCACACATAGGTAGTAAAAGACACGAGCGACCTGGCAGAAAAAAAAGTGCATATTTGCAGTTAAAAACAGCTCCTTTGCACAAATCCACTTCACAAAACAAGCTACTTCAGGGCAAGAAGTGTTCATCAAACAGATTTAGAGAGAGTGTTCCCTGGGAATTTAGCTGAAGGGAAGGACTGGAAATGTATAAATTCTGAGGAAGGCTGTAAGACCAGACGCCACCATGCCGCCACAGCCATTTATGAGTCTTGCACATCAAACAGGCTCTTTCCCTTGGCTCAAGCTCTGGAGTGCTTGAGGTTTTGATCTTAACTGAAGCTCCACTAAATCCAAATAGCAGGCCCATTTCAGAGGGCAACAACACGACTCAATCCTTTTTCATTACACACATTTTTATCAGTGAAGGACGCCACTATGCTAATGCAGCAGTCTTTAAGGGATGGAGGAGGCGGGCATCTGGACACATTCACACACCTGTATCCGGTCAAGTCGATGATTCATACAAATCTTGCCACTCATCATGGCACAGAAGAATGATTCATCCACTCACTTAAATGTCATGATGGCTTTCTACTGGAACAAGCCACTGCAATAGGTTTAACTCTGTACTATTTTATGCGATTCAATTTAATCTCTAGAGAATACAATTAAACTGCTTAAGGAACCTTAGAAGAAAGTCCGACTACACACCATTTTCTGCAGCTCGACCGTGCTGATGCGGCCAGCTTCCTTCTTCATCTGTTCGACACCCTTCTGGGCCAGGTTGAGGTAGGCCTGTAGGTGATGGCGCATCATGGCCAGCCTCAACGCACACAGCAGCAGAATAGCCCACAGGCGCAGCGTGTCATATGTCTTCTCTGACATCCTAACAGAAGCAAGGGAGGAGACACAGTAGGGGTGTTTCTTAATATATCAATGCAACAGCACACAGCAATAACCACTCATGCCTTTGACAACCGAGTAATTCTGTGTTATTTAGTTGACACAATCCTGTTTTTCATAATCTTTGGGCTACACTTGAGTTTTATTTTAATAATAGTTGATGTCAAATATGAAATTAAAATTACTAATATGAACACAACACTGCAGTAAGCTCCACAATCATGAACAGTAGAGATCACATGACAATCAACATTTTTTCTCAACCACAAAACTTGACACTTGAGTGGATTTGAAAAGATCCTTTTTTTTTTTTTTTTTGGTGGACTAGACCTAAAATTGACAGCTGTCTAATTTTTTGACCACATAAGCATAAGCATAAATGTGCACTCTTAGTTATGGTCAAAATTACAAACATGTCCCTGTGAGGTTGGGGCATAAACTTGCTGTTGCTCTGTAGACTCATATACATTACATGCACATGTCTTGATCTTCAGGGCATTAAAGAATGACTGACTCTTTAACATAAAAAAAACAACCAAACTTACAAAGGCACACTTTCTTTCCCCAATGTGGGATTCATTATATAATCCTTGGTTATGGGCTTCACCCACATCAGTACCATTATAAGTGGGGCCAAGAAGTTGATATGCAGCAACGTCCTGCAAGAAAGAAAGAGAAAGAATAGAGAGAACCATTTAAACACATACATTGCAAATCCTTGGTCTAAAGCATGGAATTAAAAGCAGGTCCTATAAAATAAAGGACAGGAAGCAGCTCAAGTGCTAGATTAAAACGGGAGCAGGTCCCCACAGGTAAAGTGGATTAACTAGGGTCCCATTACACCTGCCTTTAGTCTTTAAAATAGGCTAATATGTAGTCCATCTGTAGTAATATTTATCTGCTGACTATATAAAGCATTGTCATGGAATTATGTGCAAATGCTGATATGATGACAGCGAACATGTGGCTCTTCCAGCTCCAGTTGTACATGAGAATCTCGCAGCGGTCAGAAGCACAGACTCAGATGCAGATGTGATTACACAGTGTTTAAGGTTTTGTGTTAGTGGCCAGGAGCGTACAGCGTCAAAACCAGAAATAAAAAAATAAATAAATGAATAAATAACATAAAAAACTACATTTGGCTAATTAATACGGCGTTAACTTTTCCAAAAACGTTTCATAAAAGCTTAAGATTACATCACATAGAATTTTATGACAATACGTGTATGGCTACTGTAGGAAGGTTTCTGAGGGCACTCACTGTGTGACTTTGCTGATGTTTAGGGTGAGGGCATCAAGATGCATCTGGGCCAATCGCAGTCCAGGGAAGGTGAGGAATGCTCCAATCAGAGAGCAGAGTAGAGCCAGAACCAGCTTAAAGGTTAGTTTGGATATGGGGCCCCTACACACACAGACAGAAAGCAAAGCCTGTTCACACTGGACACCAATTAAGATTTAAGTTCAATTCATTTAAGTTAAAAAATGAACGCAAATGTTTACTTACTGTTTTCTTTTTCTTCTATTCGAAATTAAAATACGAAACACTGACAACTTTCATAGCTAATAAAACAATATAAAATAAACTTGGATATGAATTATGAAGGAAGCAACAAAAAAAAGTTCACAAAATGCGAACTACAGCTACAAGTCATTTAACATTTCACATGGAAAGTCAGAGTGACAAGCCAACAGTTTCTGCACAGTAAAAATTTAAGCAACTTTTTCAGCCTGATAAACAAATCTGATAAACAAACGAATTTGTTGACATTTTGGGGCAACAGAGATGCCCGCTTCTTGCTCACAATTTCATCAGACGCAACAAAGAGTCTCTCACATGGGACTGTAGTAGCTGGAGTGCCAAGGTACTTTGTGGCGATTAATGGCAGCTGTGGGAAGCTACTGGAACGCCCATTCCACCACTCAAGCGGGTCTGCAGTGACAACAACTTGTGGTTCTGCCATATATCTCAGAACTTCATCATACACTGCACCTCTATGAGGTGTACTTCCATCATCGTCATCATCTGAATTCGAAGTGCCGACTTCCAGCTGGCTCTTCTTCACGACTTGCTGGTCACGATCCATGGCAGTGTTTTCTTATCCATGGACATTTGTATCAGTTGCAGTCGTTGACGTTGAGTGGTTGACATAGAGACATCCACCGTTCATCCCACTCCGCTTGAGAAAGAAACTTTTAACAACTTGAATCTTGGATCAAGTGCTGATGCAGACTTCAGCCAATCACGTTGGATATTAATACGTGTCTGAAAGTCATCTTTGAAAGCTTGCTTGAATTTCACAGCCCACTGTGGCTCATCATCTGATGGTGTCATTAACTTCAACAGCTTGTGTGCAGTTGGCAAAACCATAGAACATGTCACATAACCCTGTAGCATCCTTCATCGGCTGCAACAAACGTACAAGTTTTGCCAGCTTCTCAAACTCTGATCCGGTGAACGTGGTGACTGTGACCAGGCAGTGCCAGTGTGGCTGTGACAGCTCCCTTAAGGTCCAGGAGACGGTTAACCATTTCGAGTGTAGAGTTCCAACGTGTGGAGACATCCAGCTTGAGCGCCAGCTTCTTTGTTGTTGTCTGCTTCTGCTTTAGTTCAGGTGAATTCATTGAGCTATGCATAAAATGACCCACAATTTTGTGCCACGTACTCAGCAAGTCATCAACACCACGTCCTGCAATCGCCTTATTAACGGACAGTTGCAGACTTTTGGCACTACATGGCGAATGATGAAATGCAGTGCGCTCAACTGCTGAAACCATGTTAAGCACATTGTCAGTGCCAAACGTGGTGACACGATCAGCAATTCCCCAGTCTCGCGCAACTTGCTCAAACTGCTCAGCACCAGCCTGTGCAAAATGTCTGACAATTGTGTGTCTGACTTCCAATACCACAGAGCGCAGTGTCCAACCATCATCAACAAAATGAGTGATAATTCCCAGGTAGCTGTCGTTTGCAGATGATGTCCAGTAGTCAGAGCTGTCAGAGCTATAAAGCGAGTAGCAGTAATGCTGTGGGTCACACGGGTGTACAGGTCATCAATTCTCGTCTTCAGCACGTGGCTCAATGGTAAACTGTATGTGTCGTCTGATGCAGCTACCCGAATCACATTTTACAGGCCATCGGTAGTACCGAAATTCACTGCCCTGCAACCCAAAGTGCAATCGCATTGGTAATGGCGTCATGACTAGCGTCTGATAATTTGGTCTTTTTTGGTTGAAGGAGAGATGGCAAAATGGACTGACGTTTACCAGAACCGGCCACTGTGACACAACTGGAATTAGTCCTTTAAAAATTTCCCATCCAGGACTGACTCTGACATTTCCCAATACACTAGTGTAGCCTTGCGCCTGACTAGAGTAGTGGTTAGTTTGTCTGGCACATGCGTGTGTTAGTAATTTTCATTTGACAGCACTAACACACACACACACACACACACACACACACACACACACACACACACACAATATTATGCTTATTACTCACTGGGACTGCAGGCCTTGGGTCTCCAGAAACTGAACAGCACTATCAGAAAAATTGGCAAAACCTACAAACAAGGAAAAGCCATACTTTATATATATATATTTTTTAAAAACAGAAAAATGTTCAATGAAAAATCTTCTCTTTTCGTTATGGTATGACGAGCTAAAAAAGAATCATCGGTAACTGACTAGTGAGAAGATACTAGTATAAAAACAATCAATCTTTCCCATCGCATAAACCCACCCATGAAAGTAAGAAGAGTTCCTCCAGAGATTTTTAGGTGGTAATTTGATGAGTATTATAATATTACTTCAACTCAAATACATTCATTTAAACAAAAAAAAAATCAGATATGATTTCCCATGAGGGACAGCTTAAAGATAATCTTTTGCAGTTGATATAAGCAGCCTTCCTATGACGGCGGCTAGGACTAACCGCCATGAACAGTTTGCATTTAATCAATCAAATCTCCATCAGCGAGTAGTTTTTATCTTCAACACTGTGGACTTTATGTGACATTTTTAATCAGTTTGCTGGTTAAAATTGCAGTTTTCCTTACTATATAGCACTCAGTTATAGAAGGGATTATTTATTCCTGCACTATCTGGTTTCACCCAGATGAGGATGGGTTCCCTTTTGGGTCTGGTTCCTCTCAAGGTTTCTTCCTCTTATCATCTGAGGGAGTTTTTTCTTGCCACCGTTGCCACCGGCTTGCTCATTAGGGATAACAGTTGGGGTCAAAACCCATAAACTATGTCCTAATTTCATGTCTTTGTAAAGCTGCTTTGAGACAATGTCCATTGTTAAAAGCACTTTAGAAATAAAGTGAATTAAGAAATAAACTTTAGAAATAAAGTTGAATTGAATTGAAGACGTCTCATTTGCTGTTAAAATCCACATGGCTGTGTTTCTCTTTAACAGAATCAACAAGAGCATGAGTTTAATGAGTGTTTAATGAAAATAAAGAGGAACACTTTTTCACTTTGGTCTAGTGCACACGCCAAAAATGCGATCCTTATTGCAGAATCAGCAGAAAACTAGACATGCCACATAGCGGAGTGAAATATGTACGCCACATAAAGTGAAAAGATGAGCGAGAAAAAAAGTGAAATACGCAGATCAAAATTCAAAATTGTAGCTTAAGCAGTTCTTAAGATAAAGAAATCAGCTGCTGTGCCCCCTATGGACCAAATTTCATAAAATTTGGTGTACATCTAAAGAATGTGTTAATGATCCAGTGTGAAATTTCACAATGTTTGAGAGTTTACATCACAAGATATTCACTAGTGAAATGCTAGATTTTTGCTTTGAACCTTATTTAATAGTTGGTGCTACTGCACAAATGAATTAGCTAGTGTAATGCACTTTGTGGCAAAACCGTTTTCAAGCTATTGCCCAAACAGTGCTTTGAGACTACCCTGGGAGAGGCTGCATGAATGGCAACACACACCTAGAGATACAGACTTTATATTCTGAGTCAGTCAAGTGAGGCTACAACCATACCAGGTTTCAACTGGATTGGTGAAATCTAAGCATATGATATAGTCGACCAAAAATTGGTGGAAAGGAAAAACTGAAGAAGAAGAAAGACTGCCTGTGCTTCTGTGGTAGTCATCATTACAGAAGCTTGTAAAGTCAAGTGGTCATACTGTACCCGTCTCAAGTCCAAACTCCAGGTAGTTCTCCGTGACAACGAGGATGGCCATTGCTTTGACAAAGAAGAAGAAGCCGAAAGTGATGCAGAGGGATCGCTCGCCGCCTTCCTCCAGTTTAAAGTAGTGAGCCGTGAGGGAGAAGAGAATCTTACTGAAGGAAGCAGGAGTTAAGGATTGGCTGCAGCTATAAAACAGGCGTTACGCTTCCAATTCTGCTCAGCAAAACACAGCCAAGAGAAATTAAGTTTTGGTTCAGACAAATGGGTTGGTTTCTAAACTATGACTAGTGTTTATAGTTATTTTTACATTTAGTCCGTTTGTGATTCACTGCTTTGCAAACTCAAGGGCCTGAGCAATATTCTCCTCCTGTGATGCTGAAATTGGGAGATACTCCAATAGCATATTCCAATTCCATATACCACTTTGAAAAAAAATAGGTTGAAGCCTACAAATCCAAAGCTCCATTTGAGTCTCAGAACTTTTGTTTATTCATTAATATGAGCTCAGAAGGGATCTGCAGCTTCCTGAGAAAAGCAGTAGCTTTTGATTGGGTTCAGTGCCACAACTTTTAGGGAACAAATCTAGTTCATTTTTATATCCTGGAGATGGGGTATTTCTAATCAACTCCTTACAATCTCTACACAGTGTTTTAGTGTATAGGACACAGTGACAGACAATTACTTGGAGAGGAGAGGAGAAGAGAAGAGAAGAGAAGAGAAGAGAAGAGAAGAGAAGAGAAGAGAAAAGCTGCGGATTGGCCAGTCAATGTATCAATCAAATCAATCCATCCAGTCTGTGTATTTGAATGGGAAACTTTAAACATACAGGGGTTAGACAATGAAACTTAAACACCCATCTTTTTAGACCACAATAATTTATTAGTATGGTGTAGGGCCTCCTTTTGCGGCCAATACAGCGTCAATTC
>JAOVYV010000027.1:9040044-9053579 GCA_025674545.1 Hassar affinis
TATATATACACAGAGCACCACAATTTATAATAACCATGTAATTACTATTTTATTACAAATCAGTGCTATTCCAGTGATCTCCAAGTTACTAGAGTCTTATGCATGCACACGTAGGACACAGTAACATAACCATAGCCCATAACACACATCATTCTGATGGAGCACAATTAGAGAAATTCCAGACAGAAGTCATCAGATGCTGTTTCAGAAGAGGGGGGGTGGTGTGTGCACTCCTGCCATTTTGGGTACAGACTGTTGCCATTATCAAGCCAATTTCCCAAGTACAGAAAAGCATCCAAAGAACAGAGAAGCTGCCACTAACAGCGTGTAAAAATCTCCAAAGGGGATAGGGGGTAACAATTTCATATGCAATTGTCATTGTCACTCACAGGCTCTATAGGTCTGTGGCTTTCATTTCGTCAAAGCAAGCAAGAGCTATTTCCAGCTGCAATAGTGGGCGGTGGTGATGGTGATGGTGGTGATGGTGGTGATGGTGGTGGTGGGGGGGGTATGTGTTTCAAAGTCTAAGGCCTCACTTCGGAGTGTTTCCAAGGTTTCCAAGTGCATTCCTGTGCGTTAGCCATTAACAAAATGGCCTCCTAAAATGTCATATATGATTTAACATATCCACGGATAAGGAGCAGACAGTGAGTTTCACAGATGGTGCGGCAGATTTGAAACGAGTTGACAGGCCAGGGAGAGATCTGAGCGCTGCTACAGAAGGCTTTCTCTTTTTGCAGTCTCATATTTGTTCATGGCGTTTCCCTTCTTTTTTTGTAAAATATTCTGACTATAAACAATACAAGCAAATCTCTATTGAAAAAGACACTTATTTCATTATTTAATTGTCATTTGCAGTAAGAAATATACTATGTCTTTGCATACACCAGTCATCTAGGAAAAAGACGAGCATAAGGTCCATCAGAAAAGAGTGAACCATCAACCAAAAGAAAGCCTTCTAATAAGGATGAAATCTATTCTACTGTATTTTCTCACTCCATCTATGATAATGAGTGACAAAGCTTTCTTTCTTTCATTTTCTTTCTTTCTTTCTCTCTCAACCCCACCCTCTCAGCCTCTTGCAGATAGGTTTGATGTGAAGATGCTATGACAGACTTGCTCTCTCTCTCTCTCTCTCTCTCTCTCTCTGTGTACCTGGCATGAAGGATGCAGTAAAGTCCGTCTATGGTAATGGGATCATGGGAGAGTGGCCTCCTTGCCTCTGTCTCTGTCTCTCTGTCTCTCTCTCGCTCTCACGCACTCCCACACATAAATACACCGCCACCCCCCCAACCCCCTCCCCAATGAGTGGTGGCAGGACAATGCCACTATTGTTGCCCCCTTGTTTTGGAACCCCAGGCAGAGAACAGTTACTGTTTACCCAAGAGGGTGGCGTCCCTCCGATCCGGATGTTAATTAATTGGAGGGCTCCTGATTGAGGCTGCTCTGAGCAAGCGGCACAAAAACAGGCATTCAGGGCCACGAGGGGAAGGAGCGCTCTCATGGCAAAATGCCGACTTCTCTTTCTGTCTCTTCCTCCCCTATACAAGCCAAACTACTCTCCTCTGTCTTCCCTGTCCTCTTGCTTTCACCATCTCTCGTTTTTTGACCTCATTTAATCTGCGTCCTCATCACGTATGCGAGACTCGCTTACTCTGATTTGCACACCTGCCATCCTCCACACACACACACACACACACACACACACACACACACACACACACACATACACACACACAGAATGATAAAGCATTTGGCAATTTTTTTCCTATTATTATTATTATTATTATTATTATTATTAGAACACTGTTCTGGCTCTACACCCTTCTACCTTTCCGAGACACTTAATATTCTTTTTTCCTTTAATTTGTCACCTGTCTGTATATTAAAAGTCAGAAGTGGCTGATTTATTTAGCATATGATGCAGATCCACTTGTAAGTAATTCTAGAATAGCAGCGTCGCTTTCACATACATTTCCACATCACATTACAGAGAAGGCCACAGCGGTGTGGATTTGCATGTGTGAATTTTCCACTCCCCACATGGTCACGTCTCCCCCCCCGGCGCTGCCCAATCGGCTAGTGGCAGTATGCAAAGCACCTTCATGAATATGCTTAATTAGGTGGGGCTGCTGTAATTTTTTGGGCTTATGGGATGTGACATTTGTAGGGCAGTGGCATAGATCAGCATAAGCAAGAGTGACAAATACATTATCCCTTTCCTCCTTATTATAATGTTTTACTGGTCCATGAGAATATGTCTGTGTATACTATAACCCCCCCCCCTACACACACACACACACACACACAAACATACACCTTCTCTACATTTTCACATACTTTCTGAATCTCCCATCTCACACACACACACACACACACACACACACACACACACACACACACACACACACATAAGCACACACTACAATGATAGGCATATGAGATATGAGAACACAACACCAGAGTTGAGCAGAACAAGGGGAGACGTCTCTCAGGAAAACATTGTTTGACTTTTCAAAAGAGCTTTCGATGTTAAATGGTGTTTTGCAAGCTACATTTATTTTTTTTGTGCTCGGAAATGGTTTGGCATCTCACGGCCCTTCAATATGGAAATCAAAATCCCATTTTAGACAGTAAGAATGTCTCAGAAATGAGTTATTGGAACAAAGAAAAAAAAACAAATAAAAAAAGGTCAGGGCACAGGCATGAATTCATGCACACACATTCAAAAACACATACACACACCTTCCTGGCAAATTGAATAAAAATACCAATCATTCAAAGCTTTGAAGTAAACGTACACTACTGTTAGTACAAGAAAACTGTATTTATTCTAAGCTCCAGCTGAGTGCAGAATGGCTTTAATACATTCATTAATTTTTTTTTAAACCAGGTCCAGTCCTTAGAAAAGAATTGTAGGTTCTATAGTAAGCATGTATGGACATATATGTATGCACTTCTGTGTAAACTATAAACTCTGTAATATGCATTTACACACATTCACACACTTATACATTGGCTGGTGTCCAGAAATACAAAAATAAGGATATCAGTGATCAGTAGCTTGTGTGGCTGAAATGTAGCCAAAACACACACACACATACACATACACACACACACACATATGCTCAACATATCAAGAAAACCCTCTACACACCATCACTTAGGTCATATGAATATACACTTCCCTGTCACACCCACAATATGCACATATATGTATACTGACATCCATGCATACACAGTGGCATGCTCTCCAAGCGCCTACCTCCACCTCTATCTACTTCTGTTCCTTCCCCCTTCCCCCACTCTCTACCACACAAGCACATACACATGTGTACGCTTACACACAAGCCTCACACACATGCGAGGCGCATGGCAAGGTGTAGCTCATACCACCCAGGAAATTAACTTGACATTTTATGGAGACCAGAAGAGGGAAAAAAATATGGGGCGGTAAAGAAAAAAAAAAAAAGAGAAAGGAAGATCAGCCGAGGCACAGATAGTATAAAGCATATAAAGCTACTCCTGAGCTCCGGTGCCACGTTTGCCAGGCTTTGGAGGATCTGCAATGCAGACGACGCGAGGGTGGCCACGAAAAAAAGAAATTCTGTTTTTCGCTGCCCGCCTTCTCATCTGGAGACGACGGCTGTCGCTCTGCCTGTCTTTCTCTCCCTCGGCCTGTCGCCTGCTTTCCCTTGACAAACGTTTCACTTCTATTTTCATATCCAAAGCGTCTGGTCCCATTGGCAGGGGGTTCCGCTTGATGTGAGGTTAACAAAATGATAGGAACGGGGAAGGGACAATCTCACCTCGCGCTAAGCTCCCAATTAGAACGGTAGAGGCAGCATGCGCGAGGGAAAGCGCCACTGCTGTCTGGCAGGTGCGATTTATTTCATATATGCATGCGCATGGTGAAGAGAGATGCGCCTTTGTATTGTCTCTGTCCTTTCCCTTTCTGGGATTGAGACACTGTGTGTGCGATCAGGGTGCGAATGACCACATTCAAACACAGCCATGGCTTAGATGCATGAATTAATTTATCACTTTACCTCTTCGCCAACCCCCCCATCACTTTTTATCCCGCCGTCCCCAGCACACACGCACGCGGTCTGTGGTTGGATGCTGCTCTATTAGACATGCAGGAATGTTAACATCATTATGCATTATTGTAAGTGTCTGTCTATGCTTTCACACCCCCAGCCCCCTCTCGCAATATATTGTGTCTGAGGTATGAGGAGAGGCCCAGACGTGTGAGTGTGCGTGTGTGTGTGTGTGTGTGTGTGTGTGTGTGTGTGTGTGTGTGTGTGTGTGTGTGTCGCAAATCACAAATGTAGCATTGTCTGTGGAAGGGCATTATTTTAATCGGCTTTCATGTGCATCTCCCTGATTTTTGTGACTACACACGTCTTCCAAAGATGCACACAAACACATGAATACCATCAATGCAATTCATAATGGATCCCTAAGGGACAACTGGTAATATTTCCACATATTAGTCAAACCTTTATCGTTACCAAGTAGCATCGTTCTCCTATTAAAGCTGGGATTTGTAAGATCTGTGAAGCTTCCTGCTGATCTACGAAGCTTTTTGTGGATCGTGAAAAGTCATTTGTCTGAAGTCTTTTCATCAAATTAAAGCATAGAGAAATCGATTAGGGTTTATTTGTTCTTTTTTATCATTCGATTCTCAAGTGAATCAGACCCAGGCTTGCACCATGCATGATTTTAAGGCTTATCATTAAACCATTTTATTTTATTCACAGTAACTAAAATAAAAAAAAATAATGACTGAAAAAAAAACGGTGAAAGCCGTGACCCGTAATGAGGCAAAGTGAGATTTTAATGGTTTTGCAGTTTTGCATTGTCTCTTAGAAGAGACCATTTCAGTTAAAGGCGGGGTTGTTGGGATAAAAACAGCTCACATTATAACAAATCAGAGAGTCTGATGCAAAGCAGGTGAAATTAACACGACCCTTTAGAGCCTTTAAACTTCATTTCCGGTGTAATCGCGGAGAAATATTTAAAAATGCAACGCCTTGAAATGGCTGCTTTGCCAAGGTAAACACCCCCCCCCCCCTTTTTTTTTTTGCTGTGCGTCTTCTCTAGCCTGTCTTATCCACTCCTTTCTCTTGCTGCCAGCAATTTGCATACATTTGCATCTTTTTCTTTTGCGCTTACCCTTTGTTCTCGGCTTAAAATAATGATGTGGGTTAAACTCATGCAGCACAGCACCGTTACATCCCGTGCGCTACTTGGATATTTAATGAATGCAATGTTGCTCTATCATCTTTAATTATAGATCTCGACTAGATCACTTTTTTTTTTCACGGAAGGAGGGAAAATTGGAACATGAATAAGGATGAAAAGCTGATTAGTGCAATATGTTTCTTTTTGAAGAAGGTTCTAGAAACAGGAAGGGAGGGGAAACGTGCTACGTATGAAAGTCATGGTGTGTGTAGGACAGCTCTGGGCAGGAGGAATACCAGCAGGAATTATTTACCGAATATTATCGAGAAAATTGGGATCATTTCTAGAGAATGTGACATGAGGAAAATAGATACACTTTACACATTGGTACATTCGTCCAATTTAAATTCGACAGTACTATATTTCTTTGAAGAATTCATGAATGTTTGATGAAACAGAGCTGGAGTACAGAGAGAGCACTGCGTGTTGTCTGCATGAGCTCCTGTTTTGCATCTATGCTTAATTGTCATCATGCAGCTGAACTCGTCTGAGCTAATGCGAATCACGCCCTAGTGATGCATATGCAGGGAACAGCTGTGTGTTAGACATAAAACTGAATGATACGAGCTGCACGGTAATGGCATGCATGCTAAGCTTAGAAAACCGACTCAGGAAGCAGGATGCTTCACGGCATATCAAATGCAGTTAATTAACTCGTTCATGCACTGGTAATATATAAAAGAGCATGGACGTATACATAAATACGTAACTGGCTAGTCATTATATCAAATATTTTCCAGTGAGCAACTGCTGTTGCAATACCTAAATACTTTCTAAATTAGCAAACACGCATAAGGACAGCGTTATGTTTTATGTCGTCTGTTTGAATGATACCTGACCTCTGGATTGCAGGCAAGAGGATGTACTTTTCAAAGCTTGACTGAACCCTACATCCTGTTTTTAATTGGATTTAAAAGCACATATCCAACCGGCAGCAACAGTAATTAACATCAAGCATTGCTCGTCTACAGGGATTTTTTTTTTTTTTTAAGCATCACTGTGTAAGTGTAAGATTTCACTGATTACACTTAGGACCATTTAAAGTTTTTGTATACTATATTCCACATGAGCCTTACATACACTTACGTCTTTTAGAAGCTTCTACAGTAAAAAAAATGTAATTATTAGGCATAATGTTTAATTTTTATTAAGTTGGGTAATAATCTGATATTCTATTATAAGAGCGATTGAATGATGAACACACTCAATATTTCCTTCTACATTACCATGTGCAGTCGTTCCATTTTTTCCACAAATAAGACTACCACAAAGATTTTTCTCATTTGTTTTTGAACCAGTATGAACCAGTTTTTGAATAGTCTTTTTGAATGTTACAGAGTTCTGTCACTCAATTTCATCTGTATGTAGTGCATTAATGTAAAGGAAGACTAAAAGCCCTTAGGGATGCTGTAGCTCTCGTCTTATAAAGCACCAGACCGGCTGTGCATAATATTTACTGTGTTAACCGAATGTTCTGGAGCGATATGCTAATACCGCTGACCAGCAAGCGACGATAAAATGGACTATACTGTTTTCATTTCTAGCTGCAGGCATGTAGTGCATATGCACAAACACACTTGAAAAAAAGAGGAAACAAGGGGAACCTCCATAAAAAACATCAACAAATGTTATGAGCCCACCTGCCAAGGACTATTCACCACAGACAAAGTTGTTAGTCTGTTTTCTCGTTTCATTTTTATTTATTTATTTATTTATTTTTGGGGGGGAGCTCACCTTATGCTGGATTTTATTGCAGGATAAAGCAGACAGCTCACTAAAGCATTTCGCCTCACTATCTTCAACTGGTCAGTTACAGTCATATTTCCCAGCTCCTGCAAGAATAACAGAAAATAAGATTCATAAATATTTAGCATTTTAAAGCTACAGGGTACCATTTCTGCTTTCGGATGATGCTTATAGTTTCACAAATGATGAGGGGAAAAATGAGACAGGCAAAAGATTTTATGGTTCACCCTGCAGTCTGAATTGTATACAGGTCCAAGTTTGGAAGCTCAGAAACTGAAATAACGATTTCAATTTTAAATGTGCTGTCAGGCATGGTCTTGTGGCTAACACTACTAAATGTCTCTTTTGTCAGTTGTTTTCCAGAGACCTACTGCTGTGGAACCAGCAACTAAAACCCACATACACATATATGTATATACATTAAACCTAAATGCCTAACCTCTTAAATACGTGTTCTATCAGGTTTTCTTTGGTACACATCTCTTAGTTTAAGCTAGTCAGAAATTACAGTGACTATAGTGGGAAATGTTCATTTTATGTTTGTTACATAAGCAGTGACACATTTCTAGCCTTTTTGTGTTCATTTTGATCATTATGCCTTACAGCTCATGGAAATCAGAAATCCAGTATCTCAAGCAGTATGTATATGTCGTGTATCTCTTGGTCTAGTTCAGCACACGCAACCACAATCATGGGGAAGAGTGCTGACTTGAGAATTGTTGAGAAGACAATCATCAACACCCTCCACAAGGCCACAGAAGGTCATTGCTGAAAAGGCTGGCTGTTCACAAAAGAAATATTCTAATCATCTGAGATACTGGATTTTCATGAGCTACAAGCCATAATGATCAAAATGGGAAAAAAATGCTTGAAATATGTCTCAGTGAACATAAAATATATGACACTAGTAAACATCATCTCAAAACATTCTTCACTCAGATAAGAACTAATAATACTAAATTGCAATATAACACAATGCCAATATAAGTGAAAGTTCTTCTAGTGCTGTTAGAAAGTCAGTGGATCTTCAGGGAGGTGAATGCAACCATCTTAACCATCTTAACCATCTTAATTGTTAATTATGACAGTTTGCATAGTGAGTATATGAACAACCAAACAGAACGATGTCTAGACAATATAGAAGTTTCTGATGTCTCGCTATGGCAAAACAGGAGACATCTGAAAACGAAACGGTCTTCCATTTACAGCTAAAGCAATGTTCAGATCGAACATGTTTCCACCTGTCTTTGACTTTATCTTGGTGAACTTGGACCTGTGAATTCATGAGCCTTTGATCTTGTGAGACAAAGAAACCAAGTGGGAAAGTCTGTGGTTACTATAATTATTTGTTTTCTTTCTGCCCACTACAATGGTCTTGTGCGCAGTGTTGTCATTTTCACTCTTTATCATGACTTTATATTGGACTTTGCAGTAATGACATCACAGATGCATTTATTAGGCTCATGAGATCTCTCCACAAATCACTTTAATAAACTGATATATTGATTTTCCACCCTGAGAAAATGTTGCTTTCTTTATGGACAGGTGTGGTGACAGGCAATTGTGGAATTGGAATGATCCCTCCAAAAAAGGCTTTGTTCAAATTATTGCAAACGGATCACAAGTTAACCAGTTTGTTTTAATTAATATCATCTAATACTGGCCAATTGGTCTGAATTCATACGAAACGAGATGTATAGAACACATCTTATATGAAATACAAAGCTTAAGGTTAAGTTTTAATGCATTGCAAGTGAAATTAAGATCATATTGTGTAGCAATGTAACTATAATTTGATATAATGGTGCATATTTTGCAGCTCTGTTTACATCAATGCAATATAGATTGCTTTGTATAAACCATACAGTGTTTCAAATAGTTTTGCCAGGGAACCCTTACAGTAGTGTTTTATTCTGTAACATGCTCAAAAACAGTGCCGATCTTGTCCAAGTGATGGTGTCTTTCTCCTAACAGATGTCAAAGGAGGAATGACAGCTGTCACGTCTTATTAAGTTATTGTGCTAGGCTATGTGCTGGCTCTCTGGTCAATAGAGAATAGGATGGATCCTAAGACAAAAATAAAACCCTGAAGAATGTATGATTTGTGCAAATTTGTTCAAAACACAATATCATGATTTAAGGGAGGCTTAATTACATGTTAATTACTGTTTAATAGCAGCTTTATAAGACTCCAGACAATCCATCCCATGGCTCATTGAAACACAAAGTATTAACTTGTTACATTAAAATCATTTCTCACACATATTGGACTCTGATGAAATAGAATATATTGTAAAATAAAAGTCCACATGGTCAGGTTGATGAGAACAAAACAATTCACTTTATTGAAAATGGTTCATTCTTACAAACAAAAGCAGTGTGCAATATTTTAGTTTGCCAAAACACACAATAAATGAGATGAGTAGGTTGGTTCAGTTTGCAAAATAAATGGATAATCATTGACCATTGAATAAATTGCATAAATTGCTTCTTTACACACATCCAGCTTCCTACTATGCTCCTAGAAACAGCCCTCAAATTATTCCCAAGCACACTATGACGCACTTCCTCTCTCATGACATATTTCCTGTCTATGCTTATAATTAGATGATGTTGAGCCACAGCCATGAAAGCCATGACAGTTACCTCCAGATAAGGAAGAGCATAAGGAAGTAGTAGGGAGTAGCAAAGCAGGTCTGTGTGTTTGTCTAGCCTGCAGGATGTGTTTTTCGGCCAAAAGCAGGCTTTTTTTTTCTTACATTGTCGTTGGCAGGCTGCGAGTTCACCCATCCCCCTCTACAGTTCCACAGCCTGGGTGTCTAGAGTTATTGCATTTCTCTGCCAGCACCCCACACTGACAATCAGCAGCTACTGGGCTGTATGAGGGGCGACTGGTCTAGCATGGAACCAGGTATGATTCCCCCACTGACAGCCTGCATCTTGTCTGCTGGGTGAAAAATGACGGTCCTTCCCAGCAAACAAAGCACAGGAAAAAACCATGCAGTGTATGCATCATGGGCAAAATCAAGCACAAGCAATATACATAGTAACTATTTTATATAAAGACGACCAAATGCAGGGTTATGAAGCCACAAACCCAGGGCAAGAAGAAATGTTTTGTAGGATGCATATAGATCACTGATTATTCAATAACGACTTTATAAAAATATTGAACACAAAATCTATGTAGCTGCAATGTACATGATGTTCAGGTGGTGTGAAAATAATGTCATGTTGCAGTCTGAGTGTCTGCCCGGCTCCCCTTTGGCTGCCCTCTATGCCCTGCTGTCTTATTGCAGTGTACAGGAGACTCCCTCATCTCCGTTTATTAGCTGCTGACAGGCCTGGCCTAACACATGCAGGAATTTAATTACTCTCATCTCCTCCTCTCAGCAGTCTGGGGGGGTTCCACACATCAGGTGTATGCGAGTGAGGGGGAGGGAATTTCTCAGAACACACCAGGAGCACATTTTCACACTAATCAACACGATCCAGAGTTCCTGGAGGTGAGACTACAAGATGTAGGCAGAAGGATATTTACATGCATGCACACCCAAAACTGGAGATCGGAAAATAATGGGGAATACAGAGGTGTCACAAATAGCGAGGATCTATTGCGTGATATATACACAAATAAATGATGGGTGGTAGCCAGTGCTATACATAACATCATTACTGATAAATATATGAGCAAAAGTGCAGGTGTGTTCAAAGGCAAATTACACTGTATCAGAGCTGTCTAGTCAATGTAGCTATGCCTCGCTGCCACTTTCCCATATAAGACCTTGTTCTTCTGTGACAATCCATTCAATGCCACAGACCTCCAAAGAAGCCCATTACCATGTGATTGCAGGTGTGAGTGCTGCTAGTAAAACCACATGGCATACAGTCTAGAAAGAGAAGAAGAAAATGAACCCAATACTTTGTCTGCACTTCCATGCGTCTATTCACCCCTGGCAATTACCTGACCAAGCTACAATAGGGTCCAACCCTGGTCTTTACATCACCGTCCATAGAAGATATGCGCCTACCTTTTTTTTTGTCACCTAACTCGGCATGGAAATGCTCTGAATGCATGCGTAGCTCTTTTGTTGTATGCCTGCATATATGCCTCTGTGTGTGTGTGTGCCAATTCACACCCGTGTATGAGTTGTGTGCGGGCGCATGGAGCCAAGCATTAGGACTCATTTCCCGCACACTTGCCTCGACGGTGCCATGAGGGCTTAGAGAGATGAAAGCGAAATGCAAATGCAGCTGCGGCGCTGCCCTGTTTTAAGCAGGCGCCTTTGAAATAATTAAGACACCGGAGTGGCTTGGGCTTGCCAGAAGAGCGAACAGAAATTTGGCGAGGAAGATCTGCGATGAGTCAACTGCGATGACTCGAATGGGAAACCTAGACAATTAAGACAATTTGACAATTAAGACCATTTCAGTCTCTTTCAGTAAAGTGTTCAAATGAGCTGAGCATTATCGGAGAGTCATTGGCACTTATCAGAGATACGGGCACGCCTTGGTTTTTATCCAAAGTTAGATTAGAGCCGTGCGGATTTAAATATCAATATAATGGTTTGCCAAGGTTCTAGCCACAGGCCACGTAGCAAATATATATTCATTTGGAATTTCTAGCGATCATGGGGTGCTATAGATGAATACAGCCTGTGATAACATGCACTGGGCTCCACCCTGCATTTGTGCAAAAGGGCGCGTGTTGTGCATGGATAAGACGCGCCGCTGCTTGCCATGAGCCATTCGCATATAAAACTGATAGTAACAGGGGGAGGGTGAGTCGATGCATGCAAATGAGTCGCTCAGCATGCACGGCTTCAGTGATACTGGATAATTTTGTAATTGATGCAAGCACGTTAGCAAAGGAGGATGCGCGAGCCTGTGCCAGCGGACATTTTAGGTCCCTACCCTCTTCCGCGTGCTCGCCACTGCTAAACCCTTTAAGATGGTGGCACCTTGAAAGAAGGAAGCACTGTTGCACAGAAGTGGCTGCAGACCCAGCACTACCACGTCATGAGCAGATCGAAGGGTACGATCTGCCTACCCAACCTCTGCCATCAATTTTTAATCCCCCCCTCCTTCTAATAAGGATATTAAGCAGGCAGTTCCAGGGAGCACCGCATATATGCATGAGGCGGCGCTCATCAAATTTGCATAAAGTCGAGATTCTAATGTAAGAGCGGTTCAGTGCATGACGTAGCCAGCGCCTGTGACAGGTGCGGCATTTAAATTATTTAATTGGGCGGCGCGTACATTTAGAAACAACAGTGACCACTTACAAACGGCATAAAGCCAATTTATCGCAGATTTGATGGCAGTCCCAGGGTTTCGATTTTGTCGTTGTTAATTCTGCCTCATCTAAATTTAGCCCACATAATTAGGGCTGTGGTGAAATCAGGTTCTGGGAACTGTGAAATACTATTTGTGTCACCCACATAATTTAGTTTCTATTAGAGGACCTTTCTACCAAATTCTTCCTCATTTATGAGAAAAATCTTTTTTTTCAATATAATTGTAACTTCTTTTTTTAAACAAGAAAAAAACTGATTATATTATTATCTACTAAGACTAAATCTACATCGTCTGTGCTGGCATTTATTTGTAATTAATAAGTGAATAATTCACCAGCATGAAATGTATTATTCAAGCTTTTGCATCTGATAGGATTAAGGTGAATTTCAGTGCAATTATAGCAATTTATTTATAGCACAAGGAGCATTCGGGTAATCTAAATTCAACAGAACATGGCAGAATTCAAATACACACTCAGCCAGTCAGATAATGTTGAGCACTATAAAAACATCACTAATAGATGCATGCAGGCTCGCTCCTGTACAGAGTCAGGTTTTTGTATGACAGAGAAATTCTGAATTGTTTAAAAGAGCAGAAATTTTAAAATTATTAATAATTAGCTCAGGGCAGCTATGTAAGTGTACAGCATGACTGATCTTTAGAATGGTACAATGTAGCACTTAAAATGAGCTAAATCATTCATCAAGGCTTTTACAAGCTTTACTCACCTGCTCAGTCTGCTGTAAGTGTTAGAGCTGATTTAAACCTCTTAACCAAAGAGTTTCCTTTCTCTCTCTCTCCCTCTCTCCTTCTCTCCCCCTCTCTCTCTCTTAGAACATTTCTGTGATACATCCAAGGAATGTAATTAATACGAACACTAAAAAGAACTCTGACAAAAGCTGAGTACCAGATACCTGAGGAAGCAGATTCGGTTATTGCACAACTGGGCTGCACTGGCAAGGCATGGATGTTATTTCTGCTTATTCTTTGTGCAAAAAAATTAATATAGGAATACAATCCCTGGTTTCAACTCATATAAAGAATCTCAGAAACTCACAGGATGATTAATTTCTCAACATGCCTGTGATGTGGCAAGGACATCAGGTTGTATTTAAGATGGGTGGAGTATTACAGTGAACCTAATGAACAGAAATTTGACCTAAGGGACATGGTGCAGCAGGAAGAAAGAATGGTGTCTGGTTATATGCATATGCACGCACACACACACACACACACACATACAC
>JAOVYV010000027.1:9071519-9089451 GCA_025674545.1 Hassar affinis
CCCACGCGGACACGGGGAGGACATGCAGACTCCACACAGAAAGGACCCAGACCACCCCACCCGGGGATCGAACCCGGACCCTTTTGCTGTGAGGCGACAGTGCTACCCACCAAGCCACCATGTCGCCCGGCTTTGGAGGACCATTGAGACTTTATTTATTTAACTTCATTCATATTTTGTAGATGTGTTGTACAAATCCCATTTCCATAAACAGTGGGACACTTTCTAAAAATGCAATAAAAACTGAAATCTGTAATTTGTTAATTCACTTTACCCTTTATTTACAGACAAAAGGACAAAGAAAAGATCTGAAGTGTTTCCAATGATGAACTTAATTCTATTTGTTCAATATAAACAGCAACACACTCAAAAAAAAGTTGGGACAGAGGCAAAATAAGACTAAAAAGGTATACAAGTAACAGTGGAAGGTTCCACAATTAGCAGTTTCGCTGTTAACATGTGACGTCAACAAGATTGTGTATAAAACGATGGGTCATGGTTCAAATTTCATGAGAGAATTGTTAGCCAGTTCAAAGACATTGTTTCTCAGTGTGAGATTGCAACTAAATTTAGGTCTTTCACCATCTATAGTTCATACTACAGTATCATGAAATGATTCAGGGAGTCAGAGGAAATCTTGGAGTGTGAAGGCCAAGGGTGGAAACTGCTACTGAAAGACATCAGGCGGTATTGTTTGAGACACTGTTATGCTACCATGGGGGACTTATCCACATGGGCTTGGGAGTACTTTGGAAAATCATTGGAAAGTCACTTAACACCGCTGTATCAAGAAATGCAACCTGAAACTGTATTATGCAAAGAGGAAGCCATAAATTACTTTGGGCAGAAACAAAGGCAAGTTCTCTGGGCCCAAAGTCATCTGAGACGGGCTGAAAGACAGTCGAAACGTGTTCTATGGTCAGACGAATCCACATTTCGGAGAAAATGGACATCAGATTTTACGTCCTAAAGACCATCCAGACTGTTACCTAAGAAAAATGCAAAAGCCAGCATCTGTGATGGTATGGCGATGCATCAGTGTCCAGGGCATGGGTGATCTGTATATATTTGTAGGTACCATTAATGCAGAGACTCATATAATTGTATTTTGGAGAGACATACTGTATTTTGCTATCAAGACAGACGGAGCATTCAAAATCTTACATTACGATAGTGATTTAAAGGGGAAAATGCACTCTGAATGACCTGCATATCAATATTTATTATCAATATGTGATCTTCAGTGGTGCAAAAGATTTATTTTATCATTGAATTCTATGCTTTTTGGTATTTTCGCTTTGCTTAATAGTTTGCTCTGTTACCCATAATGCCGTTTGGCCACGGGTATTGTAATCGTAGTATTTTTACTGTTCCTGCTGATGTCGCAAGGAGACATTCCTAGCAGAGTAACTTCTCACAGGAACAGTAAAAATACTGCATCAACCAACAAATATGAATACTAACACTGAATGTCTTACAGCATGGACTTTTCCTTTAATATTTGAATACTTGTTTGATTGTACAGTTTGCCTTCAGTATTTTGACTCTCGTACTCTTTGTAATGAAGAACAGGTGTACTTTTCTTTCAGTGATTGATTGATTCATTATGTATTTCCTAAAAATATGAACTCAGGAATAAGTTCAATGCTTATTTAAAGTGATGATTGAATAAAAAAAAAAACAACCTGGCCTAAATGCACGGTACTGTAAGGGAGGCCTGGGCTTCAGCACCTCCAATCATTTGAGATCTGACTTTACTTAACCGGCCTGGGTCAGGCATGTACAGCAGGCATTTTCCCCTGGTCTACCACCAGCATGGCCACACATGTGGCAGTGTGTGTGTGGGCCAATGGTGGGCAACCAGCCGGTGGTGAAGCTCTACTCATCCCCTGTGTGGTCCCTGACCACGGCGTTAGGTTGAAGCACCACAGCTGCAAAATCCTCCATGATGACTGAACAAATCACACATTTTCTGCTTGAGTCATATTTGTATTTTCTCCTTTAAGGTGCATTACGGCACTCGGGCAGTAAAGAACAGCGACTTCTAGAAGAGCCCTGCGGCTTTTCTGCAGCCTTCTACATCCTGCACACTTGAGGAGCGGAGGTAGAACACACTCGCTGCAGGAGCTGATGAGTGAAAATTAGAGGAACACGTGTTAATACGCATGTTTCCCCTGCTCCCAGAGAGATTTCGAGGTTATTTGAGAGATATTAAAAGCAATGGAACCTTGCCAGGAAAAACCAGGAGCGGAATGCAAAGCCACAAAGCGTTCACACAGATCAGCATTTATAGGTAAAGTATACATTCATGGTGCTTGAATATTGTTATTTTGGAGGGCAGGACATTTTTGAACACATAATACATTTTGTAAGTTCATATATTATTATAAGTATTGACTAGGCAAAGTACAAATCTTCAAATATATTTCATTTTCAGTGCTTTTTGAACTGTCTGCTAATAGAGCGACTGTTTTTTTAGTCTTATATTGAGCCTATGGAGTTCATTTCATGTACGACATCTTATTAAAGCTAATAAAGCTAATAATGTGATTTCAACCTTGTTTTTATTTGTTTCATTTACATTCATGTGCAGGGGCATAATAATAAATAAAAATGTAAAATGAATATTTTTAAAAACTCTTAAATTTAATAAATAAAATAAAAAATTAAGCTATGCATTTTTGGTAGTAAAATGTTGACTCTTTAGCCCTGCATTGCATTTCGCAGAATATACTTTTCGATTTTATTGAAGATTTAGCTGTGCGGTATCTCCACTGTGTTATCAATCTTGATGACCTTTTCAGCTTGTATTATATTTGAAAATGAGCGGAAAGAGAGGCAAAAAAATTAGACAACACAAAAAAAACACATTAGATCACCAGTGGTAACTAAGAAAGCCAGTAACTTTACTGAGTTCTCTGCAAAATACAAATACCTTTTTGAATCCCAGCAGGAGAAAATGATTTTTTTAATATCCATACATTAATTTTTCACTACATACAGCTGAATCAAGTCCCTTGAGATACAGAGATGTGATTTTTTTTTAATTTAATGACATCTTGTCTTCAAGTGGCGACAAAGTCCAGCTTATGCCGCTGAAAGCCTCTTTCTCCTGGTTTGAAAAAAAATAATAAAATAAAAAGGAAAACAAAAAACAGAAAAGCACACTTCCTTTCCACCTTACCAATGTAGGTTTATACAAGCTACATTTGTTACTACATTTTTTTTTTTGTTATTTGCATTTTTTTTTTATGGAAACAATATTTTAAGGAAAATGAACAGCAAACCAAAAAAGGGTGAACCAGGGAGTCATATGTGTACATAATGTGAGATTTTATAGAAGAAATGATGGCATACTGAGTCACAATACTGTACATTTGTTAGGTTCTTATGTTTTTTTTTCTTCTTTTTGTTTTGTTTTTTTTTATCTTTTTTTTCCCCACCCCATTTCTCATCACAATTGGTTGAATGGTAATTTGAGGTATGGGGAGGGTGAATATGAGGTACCAGTATTATTGTAAATTACATAAAGCAAAACAACATATTCAGAAATATGACCTTCTCAAATCCAAAGAAAATTGAATATAACAAAGCCAAGATAACACTGCTCCATGTCTTTGGTAGAAAAGATTTCAACAAATGTCCAGTCTCTGATTCATGCGAAATCAAAACGATGACACTGTAGCGATCTCAGTATGATCAAAGGAAACTAGGTAAATGTGTTATTGTAATGGGACAAACTAGCAAAACACATGTGATCAAGGCTTCACAACATATGCCTTATCATAATCATGAATCCATAATAAGATGATATATCCCTTAGTCCAAAAAAACCCCATTACCTCCTTTTTTTATATCTTTCAGTGCAATGTCAATTCAAGTGAAACAACTGATTCCTTGTTTTGAGTTTAAACATCATCTGCTTTGGTTCACAGACTAAAGGTTTGTCGTATCAGAAATGTTGTGCTCCTTCCTAACCAAAGCACACATTTGGATAAATATCTTGTGCTCACTGAAAGTTACATATAAACACAAGCAGGCTGAACAGTATCTTTATTACTGCAAAATGGGAATTTAACTGTCAGCAAACATATCAGATAGTAAGTGTGCTTACTTTGGGAGCATACACATTCTTCACCTGAGTGTCATTACACCATTACTATGCAAAGAGGTGTATAATTCCCAAACGAGATATTCAAGACAATTGCTGTTTGTGTAATTTACACTGAATCTAAAGTTCTGGCAGGGTTTCCATTGAAAGATTCAGTATGGAGCAAAAAGAAAAAAGACAAAGCAAACATGTGCAACTGTACTTATGCAACCTCACACTGACAAAAAAATGTTATGACCATAATTATTATCATATATATTTATATATTAGAAAGCTATACACAAGCATGTTAATTTCACAGATATTTAAAAGAATCTTAATATTATTATTCAATATTATTAGAAATACACATAAAAAAAAAACTCTACAAAATGAAAAAAAAAAAAAAAACTTCAGCAAAGCAAGGGTTCTCAGATGTCATGGCTTAGTTTTGAAAAGCCCAAGGTTAATCACTCTTATACAACTATCATTTTTCATATAGGCAAAGCTTTCAAAACTCATTCTGGTTTATATAAACTACAAAACGCCACAAAAATGCTTTGCGTTGTATTCCTTTTTATATGAAAATATAAGCAAAAGTATCATACAATTGTTTCTTTTTCTTGTTTTTTTTAATACTGAACATTTAAAGCAAGTCCTAAGTTTGTGATTTCATCAGAATAAACTAACATGGCTCTTAATTTAAGGTATGGTCCTTCATCTACTGACTGCCGTTTTTGCAAATAACACTCCCATTTCTTCAAAAAAAGCGCTTGATTCACCAGAGGTTCTAAAATACTCCTTCTCCTTGACTAAAACCTAAGGGGCTGTACATCTGTACAATCCTTCAAAAAATCTTGCATAAAAGCTTCCATTTGAGATCAATGTCCAATTTCTGACAACCTCAACCCGTCCCCCTCTGTCCCCGCCCACCCTCTATGTACAATACGTTGAACCTGCAACATGACTTTGTCAATCATAACATACATTTAGCGAGGGAACATTCTGCAGAGAGTGGCGAAGAGAACTAAATCTGTACACAAAGTACTGGTAGAGCAACTCAAGTGCTAGCCTGTCGGCACTGGCCCTCAGCTGAACTTCTCCCATGGCTGAATGTCGCTGAGGAAAGTTGTAAATACCTTTACAAAAAATTCGAGAGTACCTGACGATTTTTTGTTACTATGCATATATGTACACCTACACACACGTGTAAATATATATGCATATATGGTTACGTTTTGAAAGTCAAATCCACACACAGCAAAAGTTATGCATAGTAACCCCACCCGCTAAAACACTGTCTTAACCCTCTAATGCTAGCCCCTACCTCCCTTTCCCTCCCTGACACCCATCGATCACGACAACATGTACATTTGACACTCTTTGAAAAAGAGAGCGAAAAACAAGTAAATTGAAGAAAAGCCCTCCTGTCTGTTTACATTGTATGTGACTTGACAGCTTGGAGGGCTACGATTCATCAGAACAGATCGAGAGAACGTGTGAATGTGATGATGGACCGAGGTCAAGTGTGGGGGCTGTTGAGGTGGGGGCGTGGCCTATCATGTGGCCCAGCCTTCAGAAAGGCGGACTCGCTTGACAGACGGACTGTCGCGCTCGTCCAGGCCAGGCCGGCCCATGCCTAGAGGTGAGTGGAAGTCAGACCGGTGCTCATCTCGCTCACTGCCCTCGCTGCTCAGGCTGTCGGCTGGCGAACGGCCCTGTGGGGGCGGAGCCTGCTGTGGCGGTGGGGCCTGGTGCTGCTGTGGGTGGGAAGGGGGCGGGACATAGCCCCCAGGTGTGGCGCTGCTGGAGCGGTCTCTAGGAGGAGAAACAGGTTCGGACTTGATGTGCAGGCTTTGGGTAGAGGGCAGGGAGAGATTTGAACCCTGACATAAGTGAGTGCTAGTGCAATTTCTGTAGGAAGGAAAGGAGATGAAGGGGGTGTTACATAACATGGCGAGTGCCCCGTGCACTCATGTACACACATACTGACACACACAATTCTTTGGCTATTCACGCTAAAACTGTGTATTCTACATATTATATTTTTCTAAATATGAATTTTAAAGCCTAAAGCCTTATTGTGAATGGATGGTGCTACCACAAATCCACAGCCAAAACGTTTGAGCATTTTGTTTACCATGATCTGTTATTAAATACAGTGGTGGTCTACTACAAATGCAGTACAGTTCATTCATTCCTAACTGTGGCAATAAGATATATTTGACATCATAACACATAGACATAACATAAAAATGATGTGACTAAGAAATATGTGAATTAATGATGAGCAACATATCATCAAAGGGTGATAAACTAACAACCAGTAGTGTATAATGTATCTTTAACATGTGCGTGTGTGCACGTGTGTAGCTGTGTTAAAGCTCACCCCAGCTGGCCGAGGGCAGAATGCTGCATGTTCTGGAGGTGCTGCTGCTGCCAGCCGCTCATTGAGCCCAGGTGCAGGGTGTTGGCACTGCTAAAGCCAGATATAGATGACAGGTCGGCACTGCTTAGAGAATATTCTAGAGCAGAAAACAACAGAAGAACAAAGTTAGACAGCTACATTCACATGCTCTGAATTGCCAGAGAAAGAGGGAGAGTTTCATAAGAATAACTTCACAAAATTCACATTTGTAAGATAAGATTAATGTTAGAGTTGAATTCAAGTGAGAATAATATTGTTTGTTGATTTACAAACTGCAAATGCAGGAAAGTGTGACAAGCACATTCAGTCTTGATTATACATACAGTATGTATAAAACACAGCTGCACTTCCTATAGCTATCCTCTCAAATTAAGCATAAGTCTGTGTACTTCAAGCTCATCATAATCGTCTCTTTTCAAACTCAAGACTCGAAGTAAAAAGTTTGTGCAAGTTGAAGACAAATTCTGTCTTTATTGTAATTATAATTATCATAATCTCCCTGAATGCAGGTGATGATAGTGATACTGAAATTCTCTTTGGATTAGGGACTGAAAGCTTTACTGAGTTCTACGTACCAGTACCATAGGAGGTGGAGATGGCAGAAGGGTAGCCGCCCATGCCCTGGCCTGGTAGAGTGGGCGTTGCCACAGAAACCACAGGGGTGGCCAGTGACTGTGCGGACTGCGAGTTGTTTATTCTTTGATTCTGTGGCAAAAAGAAGAAAGAACAAACGTGATTAAAGGCAGAAGATGCTGGCTAGTGAGCAAACTTGCGGGAAGAAATGAATCACTTGACACGCAGAACCACCAAACTCTTGCAAACTATCATTTACAACCGCCCGCAGGGCGCCTTGTCGCTATAGTAACCCATGCAGTCTCCAAGGCAACAGGATCAGCAACAGTGGGGGGGTGGGGCTGTCCTTTATTTCTAGAATGATGACTGATGAGGTAGAAATGCACTCATATGCCTCATTCTGAGGCCAGAGAGAAGCTTTAATGGAGCTGAAACAGAGATGGAGGGGTCAAACTGATTCAGTGGGCGGCACCAGGTGATAAGAAGGTGTGTTTACTTTAAACCACCACTAGGAGTCTCACTTGTTTCTTACTATAGCATTTTAGGAAGGGATGCCAAGTGGTTTATTATCAGGTGAGAACAAAAGTTACCTTTTGGGTTTTCTATGTTGAAGAACTATTATATGAGTAGGCGAGTGAGTCCTTGCTCACAATATGTATTACACTTCTTCAAATTTGAGTTAAATCTAAACGCAATCTATTAAAATATGACAGCTGCTTGAGGAAGATAGATGGCCTTTATGTCTATTTGTCGGTGTCACTGTTGTGAGTGACAGTCCCACTTACCAATAGAAGGTCAACATCCTCAGACTGATAGCAGTAAAGAGGGGAGGGTGATAAATTCAGAATTAGTGTCATTGGCTGAGGGAGGTGCTTGGTCAATCGAAATGATGACTATGGGTCAGAACTACTGTGCATATGACGTGAAAAAGAGCATAGCTACAGGGAGATCTTGTATTCTCTAGGAATCTAGAGTACTAGTGACTGCTCATGAGGACAGGAAGAGAATTAAGATGTGCAGAGATGGGATTTAGAGAAGAAGAGTAAAATACTGAAAAGCTACTTACAATTGAAGGCATGTTGTTCTTGGTTCCTGGCGGGATGAGCACGCGCAGGTCAGGCTTTCGGCTGTTCATGCCCAGGTTCATTGGCGGGGGCGACTTGGCCTGCATGTTCTTGTTCATACCTCCAGAGGACACCAGCAATCCAGGAGAGTTACGGTGGTTTCCATAGCCGTTTCCTAACAGAAAAAGAATCACAGTGTCATACACACTTATATGCCAAATATAGCACATCAATCTTTCATTATAACACAACTTTTAATCAGGCTCCATTTCACTTACTAACCTCAACTAAAATGTGCCATTTTCCAAATCATCTACAATAAAGCTTCCTTTCAGGCATGTCTCGACATATTGTTTTATTTCCATATTCCTTTCACCAAGCATGACCATTAAAGAAAAATCTGACCCGTTCCGGGGTATTGCACCTTTGATCATTTTTCACCTGAAATGTGTGCTTTTGATTTCATCATTTCCCCTAGTTTTCACAGCCACTAAGCAGTCATTCATGTGCACAAAGCCCTTGCAGAACACACCTTATCCATCAGCGCTCAGAAAACCACAGGGAATTAGCTGTCTCTCATCAGACATTACTCGTTTCAGGCTTCCTTCCCTCTGGGTCTCATAATTCGAACACTTGTGAGCAAGGGAATATTATAAAGATGTGGTTTCATTTTGAATCTTTTAAAGTAATGAATAATTTTGAATTTGGATTTTGGTGCCAAAATGTAAGCTCATATGTAAGCTTATATCAGTGCAGGAGAAACTGGTTTGGTAGCAGGATCACAGAAAGTGGTATTAGAGAGAAATCATATTTTTTGACTGCAGTGCCTTTTTAATAAAATATTACATTCATCTCTAAACACATGAAAGTTGACTTTTGATTAGGGGCTCAAAGGAAAGCAGGTTAAATGACATTAAGGCCTAGCTCTACACCCTATTCTATACATCAACCTCTGATGTCTTATACATCTTATCCTATGCCTTATCCATATCTGCAAATCTGGTACAAGCAGGTCATGTGTTTGGGCCACGGGGTTTTATTTGTAATCACCTAGCCTATGTGTGGGTTCGGTTGCCTGCTGATATAGCATTCAGGAACTTTTTATTTCTAATAAAAAAATATCCTGTAGACTTTTTATCAGCCTAATGACGTTAACAGGGTAGAATAAACAGCAGCTATGAAGAAGCACAGGATTTGAGAACTTGCTTGAGTTAAGCTTGTCATTCTTTGGGGTTAAAATACATAACCCGCCTTTTTTAGCCTATTTCATTAGGTTTCCGCAACTGAAAACATGGGATGGGGCAAGTACACTAGAGCTTTCACTTGGCTGGTGGGCTAGCAACAAATTTATGATTTGACCAGCCCTGTTGAACATTTCTGTTCCATATAAACCCTGTAACCTCACCTCTGAAAGCAAATAGCCTCCATCAGCTATCTTTAGAAAAGATGAGTATGTGTATGTGCCAGGGAGAGAGGGAGAGAGAGAGAGAGAGAGAGAGAGAGAGAGAGAGAGAGAGTCACATTTCTTCCTGCTGTGGTTTTGCGGTAATGAGGCAGGTGGTTGGTGAATAGAGAAAACTTGTTAACCCTTGGTTTCTGAGTCTAATGACCAAAATAAAAAGGTCATAAATAGTATTATATATAGTATAATATGTGTAAGTATATGTGTAAATCACAATGGGTTTATGAATAAATGTATTTTTATAAGATATTTTAATAAGACCTGAAGATATTTTGATATCCTTATCAAATACAAAGAGACAATATAACATTGTTTACTTCATCACAAGAGAAAATAACATTTCTAATGGGTAAAATGGAATATCACCACTGTTTTTTCCCAGTCATCATAAAGCCTGCTCTCTGCCTGACAACTGCAATTTTCCATAAATGATCATAAAAAATTGAGTTCAAGCACCATCATTTACCAATGAAGGATAAATGTGTGTGTTTGTCCATGACCAGCAGACATGTAATTTCTTGTAACAGCTAGTAATAATACTAGTACTAGTTAGTTCATCGACTCCAACAAAACCCAGAGAGATATGTTACAGTGGGAAAAAGAGACAGAAGTACGGTGTCTTTGTTTCTTTTGATATCCCATTTTCTTTGTGGCTTACAACATGAAGCGCTTTTCACTTGCTGCCACTTAAAAGAGGGGCAGGAATTATACGTTAGACATAAATGAACTTCCTAATCATACGCTGAAGGGGAAAACGAGACACAGATGTTGTCCTCGGCAATTTCTCCGCAGTGATCTTTCTTTAATTTGAAGGCAATGGTTTTTGTTGTTTTGAAATGAAAAGTCTGAAAAGCGCAATTTGTATGATTTGAGGAAAATGAGGGGGAGAGGCGGGTTGGGAACCAGGAGCCCGGTTGTGTGTGTGTGTGTGTGTGTGTATGTGTGTGTGCCATTTGCAGTGATGTATTTCCTGCCTCCTTTCATACAGTGAAGTATAGGCTGCAAGCAGCTGGCTCTAGTACTTGAAGTAACACTTGAAGACTCAACAAAAACAGATCATTGTTAAGGATTCAGACGGAGAGAGATAGAGGGGACAAAATACATCCTTTTCCCCCATTCAAAAATAGATGTATTCATCCTAAAACTACCTCCATAATTTTAAATCATTTAGGTAAAATGTGCCTTGTAAACATACACACTATAGAAACGTAAGCAGTTGAAAGTTCTGCAGTTCCTAGACTAGAGTACACTGCTGCTCTCTGTTTTGAGCTGGTTGTCATGGAGACGTGACTAGATTTCACAATGTTCAAGAGATTAAAATTGAGGGCGGTTATTACACAAAACAATCATATAGTGTTTATGAAGCACTCCAATTATGACACCTGATGAGTGTTGTGAATATTGTTCTGAAGCTTCTACCGATGCTTGTGAATTTGTATAATGTTTTTATTAATTGGTATCACAAATTATAAATATAAAGACGGATACTGAAACTGAAAGTCAATATGCATAAATATTTTATTCATTTATAATTTTATTATAAATCATTTATAATTATAATTACATATAATTTTACTTTATTAGGTCTATTTTGTTCTATTAGGTAGAATCCACTGTCAAATATCAGACTAGTCTTGCAGGACAGTTTAAAATCTCAAACCCTGAAAAAAAATGTATTCTCAAACACTGTTATAGGACTGCACCAGTTCTGTTCAGAGTGAGAAAATTCTAGACAAGCTAAAGAACAGTCAGCTATGTACAACGAATCTCACAGAAATGCAACACGCCATTGACCTTCAAACTGTTCTGTTGCTCTGTAACTGAACGGTAGGCTCTCTCTCACTCGCCCATCTCACTCACAATGGGGAAGTGCTAAAATTACAGCTGGCCAGATACCAGCAGTCCCCTCCACCCGCCTAAATGACTTGATGTGTACCTTTGATAAAGAGCCTAAGGCTATTTCTGGGCCTTCGCAGAAGAGGACTAACTGTTAATACACTCGGACTGAGTTTCCTTGTAAGGGGCTATGGGGGCTAGTGGCCATGATAGCATGGATAATTCACTTTGGATATGTGCTGACTCTTTGTCTTGGTGTAATGGCTACATTGTATTTTTGTTCTGTAAATGTATATTCCACTGGCCTTGAGGTTTTGAACCATTGCCCAGGTTTGCCCACTGAAATAATATTATTCAAGTACAATTGCTAATTGAGTGAGCAGCACCTCATCAGCCATGGGTGAGTAGGAGCATCGTGATTTGTTCCCGAAATGTGACGTTTCCCTGATGTGTTCACAAGATGTGATAGGGAGTTTTTTCCACAGTCTAACTGACCTTTCTGCCATGCCTGATCAACATGTGACCTACTGAAATAAATGCACATACACACTCCAGTGCACAGAAGTTGTGGTTGTCTGACAAGGCCACATTTGGCACATAAAGAACTGTATGAATGGAAAATTATCGAGTCATAGTAAACACACTGTATGGCAAAAGCTGAAGCCAGAGACATTGTTCCATTTTCCAAATGAGTTGTGATTAAGACTCTTTCGTGCTATTCATCATTTACTGTAATGCCATTTTAACCGCACAGTGTGTCTCTTCAAATAGACTGCAGGGAGCATTTTTAAACAGCTGGCATGCCACGCTATGAAAAACCTCAGCCATGACTAAGAGCGAACTGAAGTAAAAAAAAAAAAAAACTGAATATTCATCCCGTATGCCTAGTTGTGGCCCATTAATCTGGAGGACACTTGAATGGAACGTCTTTGAGTGCCTCATGACTTCGCCCTGGCTCTTGTTTCCAATCGGATAGCCTGTATCAAAGCTACAGTGCGCCCTCTGTTCAGCTTCTCTAGGACACAATGGTTGCATTGGACAGACGAAGACTTTGAATGTGGATGGTAGAGCCGCTACCATAAGAGGTACTTTTGTATAAGAGGGACAGTAAGGAGAGGAGATAGACAGAGGGACCTCGGCCTCAACTCTCTCCGCTGGCCCTGGGGGCACTGCCGGGCCAGACAAGGTTACCCAGCTGGGCTAAACTGAGCGCCATGTCAGTTTCCAAGAATCTACTGTCCTGATTTTTATATAGAATATAGCCATGCTTCTGTGGTGACCACTGCTGAGCTGTTCAGACAGACATATACACATCCACCCACGCCCACACACACACACACACACACACACACACACACACACACACACATGCACACACATATGCATGCATAAGCTGTCTCTGAAGCAACCACAAGTCAAAGCCCCAGTATGTATCCACATGCACTATAACTTTCTCTTTCAAGTGGATTAGACGCACACACACACACACACACACACACCAAGCACATACACATTCCAAAAGCTATTTATGGGCAAACACAGTCTTTCTTACACTTCAAACATATGCTAGCAGTTATGCCATACAAGAAATCAAGAATCTGAAGGGCCTGACCAGGCAAGTGATGTGTGTGTTGATACATTCTGCTTGAATATGATTCTGGGTCAAACAACAATGAAAAAACCCTGACAATGTTTATATTTGTTTAAAAAGGCTACTAGTATTTATGCAACTTGCTATGGTGACTAAAGTCCTAAGCTCATGGTGGATGCATGTAAGACTTAGCCAAACGTCAGAAAACAAAATGTTTTTGCTGTGACACTCAAACCTCATAGTGTTTTATGATAATGTTATTCATACAGACAAAATGGGTCAAGTATTGAAAATGCTTTCCATTAACATCACTGCACAGTAGTTACTTTCTATAACAGACGACTAGCATTATTTATTTCAGGTATGCTAGATCATAGTTTTGCTGTTTATTCTACATTTATTCCAACCCACAAACTGAATGTTAATGTGAATGTTAATGACTGCAATTAAATCATTAGCACAAGCCTGGCCTTCCTCAAATCTTTTTAGTCTGCTTAAGCTGGAAGAAAATGTGAGTTGTGGGTGAGTAAAAGACAAGAGGGGACATACTGTAGAAGGTGGGGATGCCATCCTTACCAGCACTGGTGCCAGGGCCTGTGGTAAGATCAGCACCCATCAGACCACCTAGAACAGAGAAAACGGGAGAGGAAAAAGGAGGACGTGTTTCAATAACTTCACTGAACTGGACATTTACATTTACCACAAAACCTTCCTTCAGACCTATCACATCATTTATCAAGCTTCATCTTCAGCTATATACTAGTATGTGGTGAGCAGAAAAGCCAGGTGACAAGAATGAGCGTGTGTAAGTGTGTATGAGGAAACAAGACACTCCCTTTTTTTTTGTTAACAGTATGCTTAGGGTGTGGGGGGGATGTGGCCAGAGAGGCCAGGCCTCTGCATCCAAGAAAAATGACACATTTTTATTTTTAAATCAGCAGTGCAGCGGTTGTGGTCAGGCAGAGGACGGGGCTGGCCAAATCTCATATTTAGCCAGCCCTCCTGTACTGGGCAGCTGATTGCATCAGAAGAGCATGACTGCTAATGACAGGGCTGAAGGGGCGAGAGCCTTTGACTTAGCCAGCCAGAGAAGTAGAGAGAAAACTGGGAATGGGGCTAGATTGTGTGATTCTGTGTCAATCCATGTATTTACTTTGTATATGCAGGATTAGTAGATTTTCTGTTTTTGAATAATTATAGTATACTATTTTATAGAATCGCAAACTACAACATGGATACATTTCATTATAACTTCATCAGGTTCAACCATTTTTCCAAAAGATATTAAAATTTCCCACAGGTGCCCAATTATGTTAAGATGTGGTGCCTCTGAAGACCATTTCATCCTCATCAAACCATTCAGTTAGCTCTAGTGCTCTGTGGATGAGGACAGAGTCATCCTTGAAGTGACCAGTGCCATCATGATAGATATGTTTCATTATGAGATAAAGGTGATCAGTTAAAATAACTGTGTATTGATTTGCATTGATGTTCCCTCTACCTGACACCAGTGGACCCAGCAATTTTTCCTTTAATTTGCCATGTATCTGTATATACAGTATGGGCAGTATGTCTTTGTAAATATCTGCTTACCTGCACTTGGAGGTCTGTGTGTGACACCTGGGGACATGCTGTTCCTCTGTATGCCATGATGGGCCAGTGGAACCAGATTGTGGTTGCCTAGGGATCCTCCAGGGTGGCTGTAGATCTGGTTGCTCACTGGGATAGACACTGGCATGTCATAGTTAGATGGGGGCACGGCCTGAAACATATGTAAAAGCCATAGTTAATAAAATAAGCACAGAGCTACAGCGAGCAATGCCAGTGACAGAAGAAAGAATAGGAATTACTATAATAGGAATTATAGGAACACATTTATATCAGTAGGGCAAAAGGCAAAAAAAAAACAAAGAAAGGATAACAGATAGAAAGCTGCGAGTAAGAGTGATCTTATTTGATCTTTCATTTACCACGTTACACTACGAGTGGCTTAACCTTGAGAAGAGGAGATGTGTGAGCTCTTTCTCCTTCTTGTTGTGTTTCGTAAGGAGAAAATAGCCCCTAATTGCAGCCATGTGTCCTAAGGGTCCATAAGTGCTCATCTGGGGCAGCATCAGACGGCAGAAACCGGAGACGAGAGCCTTGTCCCTCTCTCTCCCCGTTTTTCTGTCTTTCTCTCTTTCTCTAAGGCTGAAGCAATCATTTGCTTAGAGCTGGGCAAATATTTTCATTCTGTGTAGAAGGTCTCCTCTTTCCCTCGTATGTTCAGTTTTGCTTTTTTCGTTATCCCTCCTCCCTTTTCCTAAGGTGTTCCCTATCTTAGTTTTCCACAAAAATCCCAAACAACTCTTCAGGTTTTAGTATCATGAATAACCCTTTGTTTTACTACTAAATTTATCTTCCTGTGCACTCGGAATCCTATCATTTCTGTGCTTTCTAGACCTTGTGGAGTGACTCGTTTTATTCCTCCCTCTGTCTATCATGCTCTCATTATCTTGCTACATGTTTTTGCAGGCTGTTATTTGCATGGTGCCATCCTTCCTGTTCAAGCCGCTCTATAACTCAGAGAACGGAGCTGAGCCACTGTGACCGTAAACCAAACTGGCCATCACAATAAACATTACTCTAGACTCCACTTTATACTCTTCACTCTCTCACTCTGACTGTGTGTGTATGAGATGTGTTCACTTATGCAGTACCTTAGTTTTGGTACAGTGTTTCACATAAGACACGTAGGAATTGATTTGAGGAATTGATTGATTTTTAAAATGACTGGGTTTTATATGAATTAATTTGATGCTTTTATTTCACTATATAAATGAGTGAGTGGGGGATTAAGGGTCCTTCCCAAGAGCCCAACAGAGATTCCTAGAATTCATTGGAATTCTACTTCAAAATTATCATCAGGTCATGGGAGACTGTTCATTTCATGAGAAACAAGTTCTCACGTAACAGTTCTCTTCAGTGTATACGTGTGTACATGACTGTGGGAATGTGTGCCTGTTTGTGCACTGCTGTTTTCTGCATATTTTTTTACATGAGCTATTGTGCGCTTTCAGCTAACATGCTCTGATGAGAGGTTGAAAGAAACACATGCACATTTAACCTTCAAAGTCAGCTTTCACATAAACCATAACTGGACTCTGTGTGAGGTTAGAAAGCATTTGGACCAAATGTAATTAATAGACGTTTTGCTTTTTGAAAAGTCGCATTAAGATTCTCATCACACACAAAGAAATGTTTGTGAATACTGAGTCAAGACTCTTCATCTTGTTTGAGGATGACTGGTGACGCAACAAACTCAACCTCAAACCACAGAATTCAATTCAGCAAGCATGGAATAGGAAGAGTTAGCAGCATGCTAGCTTTTGTAGCTAACCATGAGCTTTTTCCAAGCCACCCATTCAAATGACTAGCTTTCTTGAGAGAGTGGTTAGCACTACTATAGCAAGGTGGCATGGCTGTTAGATCTCAGCCTGTTGTCCTCTGTAGCTGCTGTACTTACAGGGATCTTATGAGTCTTGATCATATGATCAAACTCTTCGTTAATCAGTTTGTATTTCTCTTCTGTGCGTGGAGTAAGAGCGAGAGCAGACTCAAGCTCCGGGCTCTCGCTGCCTTTATTCTCCTTCTTGCTCAATGCCTGAAGGCCACAGAGAGAGAGAGAGAGAGACAGAGAGAAAGAGAGAGACAGAGAGAAAGAGAGAAAGAGGAGAGTGAGAGTGGTGTTTATGGATGGAGGTACTTACACACAGTCTCTGTCTGCTGATCATTAGGTCTATGTCCTCGTTGATTTTGCGGTACTTGTCCTCAGACTCAGGGCTGTGACCGACTGAATCATCTGCATCTGGGTCGGGGCTATCACACCCATTTAGGCCCTTCTTTCTCAATGTCTGCAAACACAGCATTCAAATGCTCATCAAACATCAGATGTGGAAGGAACTTTGGGGGAGAAATGTATAGCTGGAATGTTTAAGCTTTTATTATTTTGATGATTAAGTAAATACATTTCTCAAAGTCTTGTTTAAAATTATTTGTGGGGCTGAAACATTTTCATTAGTGGCATCTGTATAAAATATGTACAACAGCACAGAAATACTTATATCCATAATTATATGTTATATACAAGTATTGAATGTATAAGGCATAATATTGTGGAAAATGCATGAAACACGGTACACGCATATACACAAAAAAGGCCATAGTCATGAGATTATATAAGAATTAAACTCTAGTGGGATTCTGGATATTCCAGAAAATATCTACAGCCAGCAGTTTTCCTCTCAGCCACCTGATGGCCACCTCCTAGTAGAAATAACACTCTCCTCGCAATTCAACCTAAAATCTGTGTGTCTGTACTGTACCCTATTTCGATTGTTCAGCACAAACAGAATACGACACAATCTGGCTTTGTTTCACATTCATTTCCTAAATGACTTCATCAGTGGCTATCTGTATACGTGTACACAAATAGCCGGTGTCCTCTTGTGATTTAAAGAAGTCTTAACTGCCACAAAGTAACTCATAACAGGCAGCTCAAGACTCTTCATCAAAAACAGTGTGAGAGGCTATAATAAGGAAACATTAGCGTATATGGGGGCACAGCCGCTCGCTAATGACGTGCACGGTTAGCGCACTCGCACACACTCACGCAGATGTACAGCGTCCCTTTCATCTGCCTGTCTACAGCACAAACCCCGTAATTAAATTTACTCTGCAGAAACCAAGATTTGATGAAGACTGACAAAGAAAGTGAGATGAGAAGAGTTAGGATTCATTTTCTGCTTGAAACACAAATATAACAATCTGGTATTAGAGCAGAATGGAAATATTCTTCTTCCATATGTGTTGTGTGATAGCAACTTTTTTTTCTATCTTACCATTATAT
>JAOVYV010000027.1:9089551-9111898 GCA_025674545.1 Hassar affinis
TATATATCTTACCATTATAAGAAATATAGCGAGTGCACAGTCAGCAACATTCATTTTTAAAAAAATTATAAATCAGAAATCATTATTCATCATTGATAAGAACGTCATGTATTCCTGTGTCTGTTTTTATAACGATTATTCAATCCAGATATGAACAATATCTGGATTATTTCCTTTATGAGTATGTCTCTTAGCACTGGGTGGTCTTTAAATGGCTTGGCTGAATGCAACGATATTTAGGTTCACTGTTGCACTAAATAGTACAGAGGGACTGAACTGATGGAAGGAGTGTAGTGAGAGAGAATTGATGGCAATGAAGGGTAAAGAGGCAGTGTTGCACTGATGTGAGGTCATGCTGGCATGCGGAGCTTTCATGCCGGGCCTGGCAGTTTAAGAGCCAGCGTGGGGCCACCATGGGGGCCGCCTGCAATGCCACTCATTCCACACATGTGCACCTGTCAGAGCGCCCACACCTGTCACTAGCGCTCTCTCTCTCTCTCTCTCTCTCTCTCTCACACACACACACACACACACAAGCGCTACAGGGGGGCAGAGGAGAGCCAATCATGAGTTTGGATCCAAAAGATGCCCATAGATGGTTCGCTGGCTTTTGATTCTTGCTCTTGAGCTCTCCATGTCTTTCTCTCTCTCTCTTTTTCCAATCTATAACTGTCTAATGTCCAGCACACGTAGCACATATAATCACAGGTTAAATTACATGACCACACATGACAAGTTTGATTAAAAAACTACCTGGCAAATAAATCAATTTCCCAACACACCACTCTCCATCTTTAATGTTTCCAGTTTATGTGACTAAAAATAAGCCACGACAGAGAACGAACCCTCTTTGTACCTGAAGTGAGTGGAGAAATCATTTCCTAGTCTGACATCTTAATAGCTTCAGTAGATGAAAGCTGCATGATCCACTGTCCAAAACATTATTGATGAGGAGTAATCAATCTAACAAAGCGGAAAATGGCCTAGCAAGTGGAGGAGGGGGATTTGAGGGCCAATATGGTGGAGTGAATAAAAAGACAGAAGGTAAAATGGGAGGATAGAGCTAAAAAAAACTGGAAGACAAAAGACAGTGAAAATAAAGCCTTCAGAGGCACACTCCTAATTAAACAGCTTCCTCTCGATGCTGCCTCTCTACATTGGCCTACATACACTCATCTTCTCTAACCTTCAGCCCAACACGTGCACATGCATGTGTGTATGTCTGTCAAACCAAATGTCAAACCAGATTCTGCTGTCTATAACAAGTGTAGTCTAAACATTAGCTACTATTTAATAAACTTAACTCCCATTCTAACATCCTTCACCATTTCAATAGCAGATGCTATGAATTAGTCAATCCACTCAAGGATCGGACCGTCAGACCAATACACCAGACAGCCTCCCATGTGCCCACTTTATCCTCTATCTGCTGTGTTAGCCTTCAGTCAGTCAGGGCCAACCTTCAGACATGCTGGAATCAGGCCCAGAAATTTCGGGTACTAGAGTCTAGACAGACACCATAGATTTGGGGTTTGTTGCAAGAATCTTACAAAAGGAGTTCTCCATTTCTGGGGCAACTTTGGCAGGCTAGTGGCCTGGGGCTGGAGAAAAGCCCACATTCTGCAGCGTGTTTATGAAGGCGAGGAGACAAACCAACCAACAAACAAATTTGGCCCCTTTCCTTACTGGAAATAGCAGCTGAGCCATGTTGCCATGTTCAGACCAGGTTGCATGAACAAAAACAAGCTCATGGCCCCGAAGGCTTCAAACCAAGTGAAATAAAAGCTCACCTAAATCTAATATATTTTTTGGTGAAATCTCATAACTGTAGCTTGGATCTCTGGCAAACCAATATACTCAAGAGGCCGGTTCTCTGATAAATCGTGTTCGCAGGTCATGTAAAAAAAAAAAAATGTTTTCATATGAAGTTCATATTTCAGCAGTTGGGTGGTTTGCCTTATTCAGCATGTAGTGGACCAGAAAGCCTTTTCCACTCTGCACCATAGACTCATGCAGAAAGCCGCCAACTCTGAGGTGGTCCCATTAGGCCAGCAAAAATGACTTCATGCCACTCAGCAGCCCCGCCTCTTTCGTGTGTGTGTAGTGGGGTGTGTGAGGCTGCGGGAGAGGGCGAGAGGGTGGAGAGTTCCACACACTCTATTACACATCATTTTATGGTACCTTGCTGAAACTCCATGTGTGGAGGGGATGCTTTTACACATGTATCAACATACACACACACACAAAGACTCAAAGCAGACCCTCTGGCCCACACATTCAGCCAAGCATCCCATGTGCCTGCTATGTCGAGCAAATGAGATCCCCTTCTGAAAGAATGAGAGAGAGGTTGCAGCTTATTGGAAGCAGGTGGTCGGCTGGGAGCAGGGGAAGCCGCTACTTCATTAAGTGTGGTTTGAACATGCTACTATGGGTGGAGATGACAAGGGGCAGGGATGACACATGTGTGCATGTGTGTGTATCTGAGAATTTGTGTATATATATATATATATATATGTGTGTGTGTGTGTGCATCAAACCACCTTCCTTTGATTTGAAGACTTCACAATAAAGACTTCTTCTACAATTACAAAAGGAAAGGCCTTTTTAATTTGCCAAATGCACTAGATTGGTTACTTTAACACACATACACACACACACGTTTGTCTTGCTATACTTGCAAGGACTTTCCATTGACATAATTATTATTACAGCTAATGAATGCTAACCCTAACGCTAACCTTAAGCACGGTAATGAAAAAGCAACTTTTTTGGCTCTTTTATGCTTTTTAAAAATTATTCTTGTTAAAAACTTCTACAAAAAAAAAAACACCAAAATGTCCCCGCAAGGTAAAAAATGTCAGATATTCCTATCCTTGTGGGGACATTTGGTCCCTACAAAAATATAAAAACATGGGCACATACACACACGCACACGCGCACAGAGCCTTTTTATGCAATGAAATCTAGTATCAAAGAGATGAGCTTAAGACCCATCAGCCCACAGTTGAAGCAATACCGCACTTTAAGGATGTAATTACAGCTGTCTGAGGTTAAATTTTGAGGTGGGGGTGGGGGTGGGGGGGATCTGGGGTTGATTGGGTCAGGCTCAAGGAAAAATCATGCACACAGATAAATTCTGTCATTGGGCAATGCTCAAAATGAGCTAATCCCAGTACAAAACCATATAGTACAGGACTGCAGACAAATAGCACAATAGTGCACCAAGTGGCACTCTATTGAAGAACACAGCTGCTCCTCATAGAGACATCCACTTTCATTAAAAATGACTGGAGGAAACCGGAGGAACCATTTGATCATTTGGGGTTTTAACATATCTTAAAGGTATAGATTGTATCTAAGACTTTTTATTTTAAAACTGTAATGTCCAATAACCATCAAACATGGTTAATGTATGAAGATTAAATTGAAAAGACAGAGCCGAATCATTGTATAACCCCATATGATATCACTGCTTCTATCTTATAAAGAATAATGTTTTGTTTTCACGTCAGAGCATCTGTATGTTGTTTGGGGTTTATGTGTATAAAAAGCCACCTCTCATGTACATTAACAAGAAAGACAGTGAAGTCTTTCACTGTTTATATCCCATCCCAAATCCACACAGTGGCACCCTAGTCATGTGATAAAGTGGTGCTTATAGCATGGTCATCCTTCCATTAGCTACGCATCTGAGAATCTGACTTTACTCTGTATGTCAACTCCTACCATCACCACTCTTCCCCACCCCCCTTCCCTCACTCACTCTCACACACACACACACACACACACACACACACATGTGCAACATGCTGTGATTCTTTTTTTGGCTGGTGGTGAGTTAAGGCGCTCTTTCCTAAGTGAGAAAATGCACACAGCCCACACACACACACACACATACTAACTAACACTAACACACACACACACACACACACACACACACACACACACAGATCAGTTATCAGCTTTTGTCTACTGCATGGCCTCTTATCGTGCAGCTGCATTACAGGAAGGGGCTGAGAGCTTTGAGGAACAATGAGCAGGCACCTGACCTCTCTGGCATGACCTTGTGTTTCCACACCCGGCAGGCCCGAAGGGAGCCCACGGAGCGCTGCTGAATGCCATCTACACCCACAGCCCAAAATAGCCGCTCGTTTTTTCCGCCCACACTCACAGGGAGCATGAGGAGGGCGTGACTCTCATTTTATGTTATTTTGAAATTAAAAAAGAATGTTTGATTACTGGTATAACACATCAAAATTCCTCTCTGTCTGACCTCCACATATACTGCACTTTTCTTACTCTCACCTACTGGTGCCTTTGTGGAGAGAAAATATGCTTTAAAAACGTCTGATCTATTGTCCCTTTCCTTTCATAAGAACACAGTAGCACAAGGGGTAAGAAAGTCATATCTGACATATTTGCCCTCTTAACAAAATCAAAAGGTTTTCACTTCACTGCTACTGTAAAGGACTGAGAAAAACGAAAAAAAAAAAAACAACTCAGAGGCACACACAAAGTGAAGTAAATAATAAAGAACCTTTCTCCCAGTGAACAAATGTTTATCAGAACCCTGAGTTCTGGTGGCATGGGAAAGGGGGGGTTTGAGTCTTGTGCCTTAGCTGGCCAAGGGCAGCAGTTCATCGGGTACTGAATGAATAGAGGCTTGCTTACTCACCCTGTCTCTCCACGCCTATTCTTCTCCATTCGCTTCGCCAGAGCAGTAAGCCAAGTGCTAAATTTAGCATCGTTGGTTGCTATTTTTAGGCCACTACTGGTTTTTTTGAGGCATTTATTAGGGGAAGAACACTAAAAAAACACACAGACTCTCACGCACACACACATACACACATGGAGGGAGTGAGTGGGAGGGAGACAGAAAGAGAGGGAGGAGGAGGAGGAGGAGGGGGTGGAAGGGGCTCCCAATTTGGACATCTGAAATGCACTCGTTTTTTAAAGTGTTGCTGCGTGTGCTCTGCAGCTGTTTCCAATCAGAGACATACACAGAGTGAGAGAGAGAGAGAGAGAGAGAGAGAGAGAAAGAGAGAGAGAGAGAGAGAGAATGCATGCAAATAAGTGCCCCTCAAGAATTCATCAGCCACAAGGTATAAGTACAACAAGTTGTTCTCTTGCCTTCTGTCTAAACAGCTTTAGATGAGGATGGCTGGGAGGCTTGAACAATACAAAGAAGCTTCTCAGTCCCAGACTGATCAGCCTTGCTGCTTTCAGAGTTGAAAGCCATCTTACAAACAGAGAAAACACAATTTGTTTTTCAACTGATCTGAATTGAAGAAAAAGGACTGAGGCTCATTTCTGTTCAGGTGGAACTTTAGAATATCTTCATAGAGAGACCTGACCCAAACAGGCATAACATTATGACCACCTCCTTTTCTCTAGTCCATCTCTAGTCCATCTAGTCCTTTACTGTAGTCCATCTGTTTCTCTACATACTTTGTTAGTCCCCTTTACTCTGTTCTCTAATGGTCAGGATCCCCACAGGACCAGCACAGATCAGCTACTATTTGGGTGGTGGATCATTCTCAGCACTGCAGTGACACTCATGTGGTGGTTGTGTGTTAGTGTGTGTTGTACTGGTGTGAGTGGATCAGACACAGCAGTGCTGCTGGAGTTTTTAAACACCATGTTCACTTCCTGTACACTGTATGAGGCACATCCACCATATTGCTCCATCCTGTAGATGTAAAGTCAGAGATAGCAGATCATCTGTTGTTGCATAGTTCATATTAGTCATCCTCTAATCCTTCATCAGTGTCACTGCAGTGCTGAGAATAATCCACCACTCAAATAGTACCTGATCTGTGCTGACCATTAGAGAACAGAGTAAAGGGGACTAACAAAGTATGTAGAGAAACAGATGGACTACAGTCTGTAACTGTAGAACTACAAAGTGAATCTATATGGTAAGTGGAACTGAGAAAATGGATAACGAGTGTAAAGAAAAGGAGGTGGTCATAATATTATGCCTGATCGGTGTAAAAAAAAACCCACTGGGGAATAAGTCAAGCAGCTGAGCTTGGACGACAAATCCAATTTAAGGGTTACTGTACTAACAACTAAATGAATATTCAGTTATTTCTGAATATTAATTCCATTTAATGTGATTTATCTGGCTCTCAACCATAGGATTTCTTCCTATGGTTCTGAAAGTGGGGTCTGGTGACCTTAGGGGTCTGTAATGTATATCCAGGGGGCCACTAATATATCTACATCTAAATGAGTGTTAGCACAAATAGATATAATGTTGCCTATTTGCCATATTTGCTCTTAAAATTAAATCTGTGCTGTAATCATACGGTGATCCTTGGATGTCTAAAGTATTTTAAAATGGTGTTACAGCTAGAAAAAACATCCAGAGCAACAGAACCACATTCTCATATTTCATCTTATCTAATATCCATAAATTGCATGCTATTTGCTGTTACACACTTGGCCTCTATACAGAACAGTTTGTATTTCGCTTAATCATGATAAGCACAAACACTTCAAATTAACTGATCAGAGCTTAAAAGAGCATTCTGAGTTAACATAGTTGTTGGGGTGAGTTATCATATAGCGGCTCTTTGTAAGTAGAATGAATAGTCCTTCATGTGCAGAGCTGAGAGAAAACTGCTCTGGGCGAATGTTCCTTCTGATGTCGCTACTACAAACAAGTATGGAAAGAGGGAACGAGATGACTGAGGCAGAGTGCTGTAGCAGGCTGTTGACATGCAAGCACCCACACGAGCCAAATATCTTTTAATTAAGTCATAACAGCTACTTTGAAGAAAAGTTAAACTGAAATCAGTCCAATTAATTAGCGTTTCTTGGCAACATTAAGCATTCTGCAAGACATTTAATGAACCTGAGTTGATGCTTCTGTGCAGGTTTTTTTTCTTCCCTCATTCCCACTCGGCTTCAGACAGGCGACAGTGTAGGGGAGGCGAATGCCCTGCATGTGCTCTCTCACACATCTCACCATACGGAGAGCCATACGAGGGCAAAACATCGTGAGGGAGCTTTGCAGAATCTCATTAGCTGAGCAGGTAGTCATTAACAGAATGACCTTTGAAAATAATTACCGACCTCTCTTTTTCTCACACGCTGTTCCCTCAACACCTCTGCCGCCCTTCTTCACTCTCTTCCATTCAGAAGTTGCAGGTGGAGGATGGTGCTAGCTCTAGCCAAGATTAAGAGGTGAATGTTCAGATTAGGTTAATCTGGGAAGGGAACGAGATTGGCCCAAGATGTCCACTGGCTCCATGTGCATGTGCATGTGAAAGGGTTGCCCTGAAGGTTGTTGCACTCTTTCCAAATCCTCTTATTTATGTACTTATCTCACATTTTCAATTTAATTAACAATTAGAAAAGAACCTCACAAATTATGTGATAAAGTTAAAAAGTTAATGTCAAATGAATTCTAGTAAAGATTGTAAAATAAAGCTTGATATATTGTTTCATTACATAAAATGCTAGCCAATTAAACCTGAACCTAGAGTGAAGCCTTGTTAAAGAATAGGAAGACTTTGAAGAGTACCACCAGTTACTAAGCACTTTCGGGGCAACATAGCTGGTCTTCCGTATCACTAACTCATACTGGAAAAGAGCGTAACAACACACAGATTTTCCCAACCTTGTCTCAGCTCGTCTCTAATGTGCCTCACATGTCATGTAGCCTTGCCTGGCACTCGCCATTATAGGAACTCTATCTGTCTGTTTGAGTTTTTCATCTGCTGCCAAATAAACCATTTGTGGTATCCGTGCCAGAGCAACATTTGACTTCCCTCTCTGTCAACTGCGCTGTGCTGCTTTCTTCCTGCTAGTCTGAAAGAGACTAATTTTACCTTATATAAGCACCTGCAATTTGGTCTTTCTTTGCAACTTTACATGTAATTACCTGGACCTGCCCACCTATTGCTGAGCCTCAGTTGTTGCTTTGCTGGAGACTTTTAATGTTTTTTTTTCTCTTTTTTTAAGAAGAAAAAATGCCAATGAAAACAATTTGCCTGAGATGAACCAATACACCAAGAAAGCACAACTATTTCATTGCCATATTCAGTAGGGTTCGACAGTGCCATGAACACTGATTTGTTGCGAGCGGTCTTTTCTAAGTTGGCATTGCTTTAATAAGTCTCAGTCAGTATGGGATCTCCACATCTTCATCACATTTAATGCATATCTTCCATTTCCTATGAGTTATAAAACACACTGCAGGAATGTAGAAAAAGATGGTTGGGTTTCTACTCATTTTGAGATAAATCTTTGGCACTGGGGGGAAACTATCTGTCTTTGTTTTAGCTCTTTTTGGTCTGGTATTTTTGTCTTTTTGCTGTATATAGGGTCTTATTACAGCATGTTTGAGAGGCTAACCTAGCAGATGCTGGAGTTAAAAGAGGAACGGGCCTGACCCTGAAGAGCTGAGATGAAAATCGAGCGAAAGGAAGAGGAGCGAGGAAAAGTGTGCTGATGAGAGCTGGGGTGAGGGAGTAGGGCCTTCAGCCCCTCGCAAACACAGCTAAAAAGGCTGGGCAGAGCCTGCTGCTGCCATTCTCCCAGCGACGCTAATTATCAGCCGAAGACATGCTAATTACATGGAGCTTTATTGCTAATGTAGCAGGCCGCTTTTCGAGACGCCCACACGCTGTGCCCGGCTCCCCTGCCTCTCCTTATCCTCCCACTGCACCCTCCAAGGCATGCTGGGCAAAGACAGAAACAACTATGTTTTATCCTTATCTGAGCCTTTTATAGATTCTTTCATTTATATAAGACAGAATATTTACTTTGTTGATATAAATACACTAGGGTGTGGATGTATATGTTTGCTTAAGATGTACCATATGTCTTTCAATCTTTTTTCTTTTATTTACACAGCAGTATACATGAGCTACCTCTTCAAAACCAGTTCCACCTCCCAGTTCCAGCCCTCCTCCTGAAGCCCAGCTGAAGGCCTCAGCCCTATCCTGCCATCACAACAGTAAGTCTGCTTTGTTCCTCTTGACCTCCCGCTACCCAATCTCCCCCGGCCGTGATGTAACCTAGCAGCAGCCAAATGGGGACCCTGTAGGAGCTTGCAAGCTCGCAAATCCAGTTAGCTTGCTGCCTCAGGCGCACTCCCAATCAATTTTCACTAGCACAAATCTGCCAGGGTGGAGAAGGAGCTAGCACTAACTCATGTTTCTTCTACAAACGCACTGATCTTCTTTCATGCCTTTTCCCTTCAACACATCTGAGCAGATTATGCTCTGGTGGTTTAAATTATGGCTCTTTTATAAGGTGTGCTCAAAACACCAATCTTTGGAATTTTGTTGTTTGTCTCGATGTTTCCCTAAAGCAAAGCTCCCCCAAACATTTCAGACATTTCAGTTATGCTGTCTGTAATAGCAGTTATGAATGACATGACGTGACATGACACGACTGATGTAAATTGAATTGACCCAAAATGGCACGATGACTTATTTCTGAGGTGGCTGTTTAACATTTATTGTATTTAAATGTGATGTAGCCTACGGATGTCTAATGCTACCAGATATGCTCTTATCTTACCACTTAATGGATATTAATGCATTTATGCACTTTGGTTTCAAGGAATCCAAAGTGAAGCAAGACAATTTATAATTCATTCCCTGGCTGAAGTTTAGGTCTAGACAAGATTAAAAGTCTACTATACACACGTCTATAATGCATTAAGGGAGTGTAGTGGTCTACTGTCTTCACTTGGCAAGCATATCTGCTGTCCTAGAAATATCAAGCGGACAATAGGTTTTATCCAGTCTCAGAATGGTATGTAGTTCAAAATCAAGTGTGATTCTTAGCAATAATGTGAAATAATCACAGATTCACAGTTATAATACGCCTTCCTCACTGGTCTTCTCCACACATTTCATTTTAGTGTTTATTCAGTGAGTAAAGGTGTCTTAACATTATGAATATACAGTATGAAGGAACAAAGGAGGAAGAAATCTTAATTTACAGCAATTTTGAACAAAGGAAAAAAACTTGTATACACAGGCTTGTGTGAAATGGAGATGAGAAAGGGGACTGAGGGAAAGTGTGCTGTGACTCTGGAGGGTTTATGCAATATTTCTGAGAGAGAGAGAGTGAAAAATTGTTAACAGAAAAAAATACAGTCTGAATCAATGACAAAGTAAAGGATAATTCTACTGCTATTTAACCACAACAGAAGAGCTTGGTTAATTTTGTGTACTGTATAATTCTAAAGCTTTTGTAAGAAGTATATCTTATTTACATTCTTACAGAGTAACCATAATTTGAAATTAAAAACAAGCAAGTCAGGTGGAAGATTTAGCTCTGTTTTTTTTTTTCTTTTTGAAAATGATCAAGTTCAAATTGGCATAACGACCCATATTTTCCATTACATTCCTTATCGATATGTAAATGTCCAGTCTTGCAGAGGGACCATACTTTTTCCATACTGGAAACACACTGGAATTAAAACATGCTCATAAACGTTTAGCTGACAACGAGAATCAGAATGAATATTAGATCATATCTATATTTGGGTGGAGGCTGTGAAAAGGTCTAGCTAAGGTGCATCTCTGGCTGACACTTGTACCAATCTAGAGAAGACAAACAGCATCTTTTCCCATAAATCCTTAAGTGCCTCAGAAGCCCTTGAGTCCTTGGCCACGTCTGTGTGGAAAGCTTGTTGCGCAAGCGACTCACGCTGGGCTTAACATTTGCTACTGGACGTCTGCCTCGTGATTGGCCTCTGTCATGGCTGTTTAGCTCGGACTGAACCCGGCTTTGGTTTCAGGAACAGGGCCAATGCTGGCACAGCAACTAGCAGACAGTATGTCTCTGAGGCCTGAGACTTATCCAAGGCTTTAGCATGTTTCGATCACTGTTGTGAGACACAAAGTAGCCAGAGACAGGCGGGATACAAGCAGCTTGTGTCATACACACTGGCTAATGTCTGTTTGTTAAAACAGTAGCAGTGGTCTGGCACTAGAGCATGCCCTCTAGTAACACTACAATTCTTTCCTCCTCACATGCAGTTGGGATGTACTGCAATTGTAGATGAATGTAGGATTTTGTACTTTATCTCCCCAATGAATATATTAAAACCCACAACATCTATCACTCTCTGCTCCATTCATTTCTGTTCAAGTCAGCTTGTACAAGCTGCTTGTGTTTCAGCTAGCTGGTGTATGGCAGATTCCTCACCTCTACAATGTCAGAATTGGTCCTGCTCTCATGAGGCTCGTTGTACTCGGTGTACTTCAGTAACACTTTGTCCATGTCGGTGCTGGCATACTGGAAGAGCTTGTTGGTGCTGTTGAAGATGATGAGGGCAATCTCACAGTCGCATAGCACACTCAGCTCATAGGCTTTCTTCATCAGTCCAAACTTTCTCTTGGTGAATGTCACCTACGTTGTGACAGGGTAGACAGAGGACAGAGAGAGAAGGAGAGAGAAAGAGGGAAGGGGTGGGGGTAAGAAAAATGTTTAAAGGGCAGTACACAAGGTTTGAAAGGTATGAGAATATTGTCTTGAATCTATTTTGCTCTTGAACTGTACTGAACAATACTACTGTTGGGAAAATCAATGTTTTCCGTTTTCTTTTTTGTTCATCCAAAATGTCTGGGAAAACAGACGCTGGCATAGTCAGACTTTTTCCACTCATATATCAAGCAAAGGTTACAGAAAAGAATTTCTCCTAAAAATATGGGTTTATAGAAAAAGTCAAACCCTGTATGTTATCAGAACATGCTTAAACATTAAAATGCCTGAGATTAACCTGCAACATCCAGCCTAAAATTCCGAAGAGACAATGATTCTGACACTAATCACTTCCTAACTTCTTCTTACTTGAATTTTTTAGTGTAGTTTGTATTTTTGGCAAAGTGGAACTCTGAGAAAGGTAATGGACAGCTGAAATTTCTTTTTCCAAATGAACAAAATCCCACAAATGACACATACACACCCACGCACACACACGCAAGAGAGAGAGAGAGACAGAGAGAGAGTGAGAGACAGAGAGAGAGACAGAGAGAGATCGTCATCTCTCACTGCTCACAGTGCTGACATGTAACTTCTCAGTATATGTTCCTGCCTATCAAATTAGCAACATTAAAAATAAACACCCTTGGACATCCCCTAGTGCGTGTTTCAACATGTTCAGTCCAGAGAAATGCAGCTCTGCTGAAAACACAATACTGATAGAGTAAAAATTATTTAGAAGAAATTAGAAGAAAAGAAGAATTGTGTCTAGACCTTTGTCATAGTAAAAATTAGAGTTTGTGTTATAGGGCAGTTGTGGGCTCAGAGAACAAAAATATCTCAGGTGTTATTGCCAAAGGTTCATAAGCTCACTAGCTCAAAAACATGTAAGAACTACATAATTAAGAAGGCAAAAGGGAATACTGGAATATGCTAAAATTATGCACACATACACACAAACACACACACACACACACACACACACACACACACTGAGTCACATATGTGCTGAAAGTGGAGCTCACAATCTTTCATTTCCCCTCCTTTTGTTCTGCCATGCAACTCTTCAAGTTCAAAACAAAAGATTCTTTCAGGTAGTGAAGGAGTGATGACCCCAGGGCTGGCCCACACTTTCATCTGGCTCACATACGGCTGTGGAATGCCCTCAACAGAATCTGCCTGCCACAGCAGGGCCACACCAAGAGCACAGCCTTGATCGGACCTCTCTTGCCCCAAACTGATCATACACAAGCGCAGAATATGGCCCAGATTACAATGCTATTAAATATAATGCACAGTTCTACTACAGGAACCTTTTGGAGGAAGTTGTGTGCTCAGGATCTCTGAGGAACCTCTGGAGGAACCAGGACTGACTTTTTTGCTGAGACGTAGGTACAAAATATTTTTTTTAATCCAAGTACAAATGTGCTGCTTAAATGTAGCTGCTTACAGTTTATTCACTTTTGTCTCATTCTCATGGGTGATATTTAACTTATAAGTGTCTGATACTGTATTGGGATGTGATGCTGTACAGACAATATAGCTTTATGCTACAGTTTAATGCTGTAACATGTACTTTGAAATAAAGGTAAACTGAAGGCTGAGAGCTATACTCTAAACTTTTTAACTGTGATGCTGAAAGCATACTGAAACTGTCTGCACAGGACGTTCCTCTAAATATAAAGCAAATAGCACACGTGTCTACACTGTATAGCATACAGGCCATGACACCGTAAATCTTCCATTAAATACTGCAAGCCAACGTATTTCTTATTTCAGTCACATCCCACACCTAAGTAACAAAACTTGTAACAAAGCATTACATTAATAAGATCACCAAGTTGATATCTGACATCTACTGGGTTTTCGATACAGATGATTTTAAGACTTGTGCATGCACCCACACACAGTATACACACACACACACCAACATGCACCCACACCTGTCTTCTTCTTCACAGGAATGCCATGTGATTGGTGACAGTACTGTGCAGTGGCAGATACCTGTGGCCTCTCCCACTGACAGCTCCTGTAAAATAAAATTACTTCTATGGTTACTTCTACTTGTCTTGTCGACAGCCTGCTGTCATTCCTCTCTGCTGAGCCATAAAGGAAGTGATTATGCTTTGATTATGTCTCATCAGCCGTGTTCATTAGGCAAAGTTTGGAGAACACCATAGATTGTTTTGACAGTTCTGTTTCTATTGAAGAATAGGCCATGATGATGAGAGATTTAACAGAAAGTTGGTGCAATGGAGCCCACTGAATGTGTGAACTTTCTTCATGGTGCTGTTGCTGACTCATTTTGTAGATGGTGGAGAAAGTGTAACCCAGGTTTGAATATTCTGGCACTTGTGGTGTAGAGAAACACAAATTGCAAAAACGAAAGAAAAAAAAATCAGGGTCAGCACTCCATAGGGGACTACGCCCAGACAAAAACAGGACCCTGTGCTAAAACATGGTCTCATGTTCTTTATATGCTTCCATCCCTATGATGATTTGTCTTCATTGTGCATAGGTGATTCACTGGTTTTGAGTCCTTTAAAATCAGCAAATCTTTGTTGCCTCCATTATTCATCGGTCACGACAACACAATGACAGCCCACTGGGGTATCTGAATCAATGGGGACAGCAGGCTCTGGCCTCACTCATCTCTTGCCTCTGGTCACAACAGAAATGGATGTAGGTGAAGTAAAAGACTATTAATGCTGGGTCCACCACTTATTGTGAAAAAAAACAATCTTATCCTATAAAAAGACCTACAGGGCGTTCAATTCACTGTGGAGTTAAAACAATTTATATTATCTGGAGCCCTTATAAAAGCCATTCCATGCTGTGCACTCTTCACTTGTACCACTATGGATTTAATGGCATTTCACAAGAGGCTCCAACATGATCCTCTTCCTTTTCTCCAGTTCTCTGTTCAAGCCGTCCCCACATTGTCATGCCTCAGTCTTCCAGGTACTCTGGAGCCTTCAGCTAGTCAGTGCGTTAATTGCTGAAAATGGCACTTATGGCACCTTCTCCACTACATTGTTAGTGGGTGAGAACAGTCAAGAGACTGCTGTGCAAAATCAGCTGCAAGAAAGGTTACTGCTAACACTGGTTCAAAGAACCCTGTGTGAAATACAAACATAGACAGGAGCTTGCACACTTGTTATTAGCAAGGCGTGATCAATCCCTCTCAATTACCAAATGTAATACAGAAGAAGTACCCGCTCTAAGAGGACAGTTAACAGAGGAATTTGGTTACACCATTAACTCTTAAATGCATACCTCACAGTACTAGTGACCAGTGACCTCATTTCCCTTTTCTGAATCATCCATTTATTTCAGTTATGTGGTCACTACCTAATATTTCTCAACCATTAAATACATAACTGATAAAATAACATTAAAATAGTTAATGGACTCTGTATTGTGAAGATCAGTGCTACGGTGCTACATTTGATAAGCGACAAAACCGGAATCTAACAAAAAAACATGTTATTGATTTGTAATTGGTTTAACCCTATAAATATTGTTAATGTGTGTTAGTTTGCTAACAACCTAAAGTATGTACAAACTTTTGGTCATGCATTAAGGGGTTAACAAGGATGGCTATATGAAAAAAAACCCAAAAACAAATGGCTAAACGATTAGAAGAAACAAGGTCTGTAACAGCCTGACTCCCTGGCCCTTCATGCGCTGGGGGTTGGAGACATGGGGGCAGGAAGCACATTTCTGTGCATTTCCTCTCATAACAGGAAGTGCCTGACGGCTTCCCCTTCACAATGGCTTCGCTTCTGCTTCCCGCCTCCCGGGCTTGCTGTTTTCCCCAGGGGAGTTTTGCCAGTGGACAGAGACAGAGAGGACGAGTAGTCATTTGTCACCATGCTGCCCCACACCCCTGTTCTCTCACACTGGATCGTCCATTTACATGTCTTAATTGGAGGTGTGCATGCTTAAGCTTGAGAGTGGAGCCTTTTGTATGACTATGTGTCTTTATTTATGCTGACTTCAACACCATCTCCATACCTTTCTCTATGACCCACATTTTAAGAGAAAAGACACTACATGTATATAAGAAAATGTGTGTGAAGTGGAGTAAAGTATTAAGGGTGGGCACTATAGAGTAAATTTAGCTTAGAATAACACATTTCAGCAAAATGTGACTTAATTGCCAATGTCTCCCTTATTCATTTAATAATGTAAATTGTAAACTAAGAGGAAATGTGTGAAAACCAAATAAAAATGGTGTGCTAAAAGAGGAAGGTGCACAATAATAAGAAAAAAGAAGGAATAACAATTAATGTAAGAGGAAGTACAGAATTTGTGGAGACCTAATTCAAAGAAGAGCAATTTGGAGAAATAAGGGACTTTGAGAGGAAGAAGAAAAAAGAAGAAGAAGAAGAAGAAGAAGAAGAAGGAGAACTATGTGCCGTGCATTTTGTGAGGAGACAGACGCAGAGGAAACGATCAGAGGAGCAAGGTGAGAATCGGAGGAAGGTGAGTAGGGGTGACGGGATACCCAGAGGGCCTCATTATTTTCCTGCTGTTAATTTCACTCAAACTGTTTCACACCTCACCACTGTTGATTGGAGAGATGTCTCTGTTGTCACGACTGCTGAAATCCGGCTTCAGCTCAATGCCATCACTACACCATGAACCGCAGATAAAGAGAAACTGTACTCAACATAAAGTTGAAAGTCTTATCTCTTAATCTGAAAGTATTGGTGAAATGATAATGTGGCAAAGGCGATAAATAATCAGATACTGCTGAATGTTCAGGAGAACTTTCATTACTTATAAGCTAAATGGCTTGTTCAAATTTGACATCACTTGATCACACTATTTGTCCGGTTAAAGTGCTGCTTTTTATTTAAACTATGCCTTATTGATGCCATGGGAAGGCTTCTTTGCAAATGCCATAATGCATTTGGGGCCAGCATTTTAAGTTAGTGGGAGAAGAAAACTGGGAATGCTCTGAGATGAAATAGAAGTGGTTTTGCTAATGCAAATTAAACTGTTACACCACAAAATGTAAACATCTAAAGCATAGTTAAAAATGTGAATTGAATGAATGTGCATGTTCATTTTTCAAAACGCAATGCAGCAAGATTTATATACGTCTATACATGCACATTTCTCTATATTAACTGCATTTCTAAAAATCATTACTTCTGTACTAAAATGACAAAAATGTCTTCTTCTTCTTCTTGAAGCACAATGGTTCAGCTGCAAACCATTTATCCTTTCTATGACTAATGACATCCCTTATCCTGCCCATTGCCATCAGGGGCCACTTCCTCCCTGGCCTCTTGACCTGACCCAAGTTTGTCTCACCACCTGGCCAGATGGATCACAACCCTGAATTAGCTACCCTCCATTAGGCCCAATTACAGCCGACTCCAATCCGGCTGCTTCCCGACTGGCAGCAAGGCATCTCACTTAGAATGATTCCATTTGATTCAGCTGTGATCTGATGTGACCTTCTCATTGGCCCTTTTGTTTCAGAGATTCTCTGTAAGAATGAACTGCTACAGCATTGAGAATTCTTAGTGAGGCAGAGATGGGCAGGAGGTTAGCATGGTAGCTAATGCATTTTAGCACACAGGGGATCCTTTCATGTTGATGTGCCCAGGAAAGTGTTTGAGTGGCCGGAGGGCAAGTAGCCAGGCCTCGCACACTAATGCCCTGTGTGGCTGTCTGGGCAGTCAGTCAACTGGCCATGCTCTAGGGAAGTGTTTTCAAGGTTGATGGAGGTGGGGGGTCCAAGTGGCCGCCCAAGGCGATGAGGGTTCGGTGCCTGTAAGCAAGGCACTGCAGGCAGGGTGGCCAGCTATAGACTTGCCACTCAAATGAGGATCATATAAGACATAAAATGATATAAAAAGGCATTTATTAATGTTATGTCAATGTTACAGCTTGTTGTGACCCTCTCAAAATTTAGGCCTGAAAACTGGACCTTTTTTGGCAGAGAGATACAGTAGAATTGCTAGCTGAAAACTTTAGCAAATAAAGCTATTGTAACAAATTAAAGTTAACTAACCATTTGGGTTTTACACAGTGATAAAACTGTGGGTGCTTGCTGAGGAACTGGAACATCAAACACTGAATGTAATGGTATTTGCATGAAAGCCCTGCAAACATCTCAAGAATGTTGCACCAAAGGTAACACCATTGAAGCGGGCAGCTATTTATTTTGCTTTGGTATGGAAAGATTTCCTTAAAGGGGAAGTGAAAATATGCAAAGGCCCAGCCACGACTTCAACAAATTGAGAGCAGAGGGGAGGGGAGAAAAAAAGGGTTGTGAGTCAAAGGTCCTTCATTCTTGTCTTGTGATGTCTGTCTTCATGGTTTCCTTGTATCACACAGAACTCAGTGCTTTGATAGAGTCAGTCAAAGACCTTGACAGGGAACGATGCCTAACTTTAAAGATCTTTAATAGGCTACATCTGCACACAACATCTTCACACAGATAGAAGAATTATTTTTGGCAGTGTAATGATAATACTGCACAGTATTTTTCTACCATGTCTATAAACTTAGCACTACACTACAGTCTTATAGCTAGTTTTATTTAAAAAGAAAATGTTACTGATAAGGCGTGAAGCTACTTCCTCTTTTCTAAATAAAATCCTAAAAGTTTCTCTAGTTTTCTTATTGCCTCACTTTGCCCTCTCCTTCTCCCTCTTCATCTCAAGTCCCGGAAAGCTGTGCCATCGACTCTCATCAGGTGTCCTTCCTGTATCAATCTCTGATCTTGAGGGAGGGGAGGGAGAAAAAGTGTGAGAGTAAGAGAAGGACAGCAAGAGAAAGAAGGAAAGAGAGCAGTGATAATACCAGGACAGGATGCTTTCAGTGCAATTCGATAGCCTCCCCCAAAAACATCCTGACCTAGACCATGCATCCTTCTTGCTCTCTTTCCCCTTTTCCTCTCTTCTCTTCTATTGTAGCTATTCATCAAAGAAACTATGCCTCTGCCTTGACCACTTCTACTTCATCGCATCATCTCAACATACACTATCTAAGTTACTACTGACTGATTGTAATATGGTGAAGAAAAAGTACTTTGAAAAAATCTTACTTAAGCATATTTTAATATATAAATCTTATATATTAATCTAATATATTAATTAGCAGGGCTTTTACAGAGAGTCTTGAAATTATTCAAAGAATACTTGAGACATATTTTTTCCCAGCAGTATGAAGAGAAAAACAAGAAGAGACTGCTGGTATGATAAGGGCTTTGACTCATTTGTGTGAATCGTTGCTTCTCCGCCATGTGAGCCTCTGGTTTCCTCAGGGGGGAGAACTCACTCAACCCACGAGTGCCAAATGACTAATGCCACCGTTCCCCTGCCGTCTGTGCCGCCTGACACACCCATTACTTTCCACTCTCCTCTTCCCCTTCTCTCCCTCACTCCTCCTCGGTTCCGCCTTCAATAATTGATCAGCCCTTCCGAAAGTCCAGACAGCAGTCATTAACTGGAGTGTGGACCCATTCCATGCCATCAAAAATGTTGGCTACAGTAAGTCACATAAGGGTGTTTTTTTTTTTTTTAACACAAAATAAAGTCACAATAAGTGAAACCAAGAGTCTTTCTAGACCTTGATGCCTTTGACAAACTGCCCTCTGAAGGCACCTTTAAACTCCTATTTCTTTGGCAGCCACTGAGCACAAACATCAGATGCACAGAGAAGAGAAGAGCTCATTGATCTTGCTGTAAAACAAGTACCTATGTTACTGGCACCACTATAATCGATACAAGTACAGAATTTGTTAGATATGATATCTGTCTGGGTTTGCAGGCCTGGTTGGCTGGTGTCTCATGTCCTGCCTGTTTAGGTCATGAAAAGACTTATATTAGTAACCTATGATTAATCCTAAATCCAAATGAAATCATTCAAAGGATAAACAGCAAAACTTAGCTATGACTATATAACTCATCTCTGAACATAATGATTATAGTCATTTCATTGTGTTTGAAGGTTACATCATTACCGACTACAATCTGAGGATATGTGGAAAAGTACCAGGTTCTAAAAAAATAAAAACAATAACTGTAGAAAGGCCACATAGGCCACTAGCGTGATGTCATGCTGAGGGCTCATATCTCATTGGCCTCCACCTACAGCCTGATCTGTAAAAGGAAAACTACTGGGCCAAGTGGTACGGCCCCAAAGATCCGCCCACCTCCCAATTTCTCTCTCTGCGTGCCTTAGAGGTTGTTTGTCTGTTTGTTTGTGCTCCCCTCCTACTCTGTACCCACCCCTGCTAAAATAATCTTTCACTGACATTAGCTACAGCTGGTGGCACGTCGGCCATGGACCATATGAAGGGTGTTGAGAGTCGCTGGTGCTATTTTTAAAGGATCATTTCAGTTTGAAAGTACACCACTCCTGAAAGTTGTTAAAACGCCTGAGTTCAGTCTTATATAACTGTTGACTGGTGCATCTTACCTGTCTGTTGCGTTCATCCATAATTCGCGTGATCTGAATCTTTTTTCTCCCCATTGTCCCGTTTCTTTCTTCACTGTCTTCTTTCAACAAATAACTTTATGGCCTTGTCTCTCTCTCTTTTTTTGTTGCTTTTTTGGGTTTCCTCAAACCAGGCTTTCTTCACTGTACTTGCTCCACTCAATTCAATGAATCCAGCAGCTGTACCTGTGGTACACAGAAAGACAGAGAGAGAGAAACAGAGAAAAGCTTTATGGCAGATAGTGCAGAAGAAGGAAAAAACATAATCTCAGCACATGGGATGGTGAATAACGACAAAAGGATCTGTCAACATTTTTGCGTGAGTGCTCTGTTTTCCACTGTCGATATCATGCAAATCAGAGGCAGCATTTCGGTGCTCTGACTATGAGGGGAGACAGCACTGTCACACTCTCTCCACAGTCGCACAGATTTTGACAAGGTTTTACGAGGTGACATGAACTTAACGGCTCTAATCACACGCAACGTAATATTTATGCCGTGCTGAACAGCATGTATATCTAGTTTCTGAAATAAAAAACTTCTCAGGAGATCTAGTCTCCTAGACCAAGTCTTATAAGATGCTATCACGTGTATTACAAGTTGCAGAACAACAACTCAAGAGAAAAATCATTTAAAAATGATTTTAAAAAATGATTTAAAGATGAATTTAAAATGATTTGAATTGAATTTCCTGTTTAAGCACGGCTGATTTACCAAAGCAATTCAGGTATTTGTAGATCTTAAAGAGAGGCCTGATGCCAAAAATGGCTGTTCTAATTTGTTCTGCAATACACACTCAGTAAGTCTATCCCTGCCATGATCCTGTAATCACTTTGTGGCTCATCTCTCCGGCTAAACCCTCCTTAGTTTGAAAGGGCTACCCTCACTTGAGCAGCTAACCGGGCTTTCCATAAACCACCGCATCTTGGAGACATACATGCTTTAAGGGAGCTAGCAGACACAAACAATGCAAGCTATCTATTGTATGTGTATGTGTGTATGTGCGTGTAAGAGTGTGTGCGTGTATGCCAAGTGCACCTCCCTGGCGCTGTAAAGTAGGCCAACCCTATTCATCTCAGGGAGGAGCAGCAGAAGTGTTGTTGTGTTTTCTTCTGACAGTAGAGGTGATAACGTCCCTCGTTATGCAAATGAGCATCCCATTATTTAGGCTGGATGTAATGCAGCAAAGCTGTCAGCAGTGTCGCATTAAAACCCCTCCATCGTTCACCTTCTTCTTGTTTTTTTTTCTTCTTCTCTTTCTTCTTCTTCTTGCTCCCTTGTCCCTTCTTCTTTTCGACTCTTTCTGAAACGCGTTTCCAGACGGCTGCCAGAACGAGTCAGAGGCACTGATGTTGCTACGTGTGAAAGATGTGTCACTCTGTCTTCCACTCTGTCTACATATCTGTCTCTCTCTTGCTCTTTGATAAGCAGATTTCAGAAACTTAAGTATGAGACGTTCGCAAAGGCAAGCCCTGTACATCTTGCATGGTGTTAAAATGTTGCATCTGTGTGAGAGTTGTAAGAAGAGAGTCTACGTAGACAGTCTAAGGTGAGTGCCATGATTTATTCAGTTCATAGAGCAGTAGAATTCTGTCTCAATTTTCTACATATCATCACACCATGTGGCTACCACACAAAATTCTACAGCCAGTTATTAAAATCTCTCATTACCACGTCAAAACCTATTTGTCAAAGACACGCATACTGCAAGGCAAAGAAAAATTTAGTGCTGTTAATAAACAGCCAGCGTCTGCCTTCTGTGGTCTGTATTAATAATGAGGCTCAGTGTTATACTTTATTAGCATCCGCACACCGCTCGTCACACTTTGTGCGAGCTGTTAGCAAGAGCGCGTCTTAGCACCTGCGCGGCGAAATTAAAGCTAGCACGATGATTGTTTGAAGGACTACTGTTGAACAAGGAGCAAAACAACCCAGAGACAAGCTGGTGATAATGACTAGATTACTGGGTAAATATTTACAGAGATGCAGTCAGGAAGCTGGCACAAGCCATGGTCGCCAGTCTCCGTTGTGCTCGGCTTAGCCGAAAACTCGAACAATTAAGCAGCTAACTAAATCTGACAGTGTGTGTTATGTAGGCATCACTCAAAGAAAGAAACATTCTCATTAATTAAATGATGTTTGTTCTTCCTAGAGTAGTTTAGTAAAAAAATGTGTTAGGGTTTGCAATATGGTAAGACAGTTAAGTGTTTAAAGCACAACACACAGAACATCATCATCATCATCATTTTAGATTACCACAGATGAGCGCAATCCAATTTACACTAGAACGATGAACTACTGTGTAGACATGAGTACAGCTGGTAAAACAACTCTGTCAACCACACACACACACACATGCACACACACACACACACACACACACACACACACACACACACACACACACACACACACTGGGAAGACCGCTCT
>JAOVYV010000027.1:9111998-9134632 GCA_025674545.1 Hassar affinis
CTCTCTCACACACACACACACACACACACACACACACACACACACACACACACACACACACACACACACACACACACTGGGAAGACCGCTCTTCCCACGCAAGAATGGCCCTGATGAGAACAAGCAGTATGTAGTGCTGCTTGTGTAGTACGTATGACTGGGTGTGTAGACACTGTGTATTTCAGACTGACAGATAGACAGAAAGAGAGAGAGAGAGAGAGAGAGAGAGAGAGAGAGAAAGACAGAAAGAGTGAGAGAGAAAGAGCACCAATTTGTTAAGCCAATTTACTAATCCATGGCCAAAGCATATAAGGAGAGAGGGAAGCAGGAAGATGAGAGAGAGAGAGAGAGAGAGAGAGAGAGAGAGTAAGATCCATGGATAGGTGTGAGAGAGGTCACAGAGGATGCCATAAGACAGCCATGGAAGCTTAGTTTGATAAGCTTGATCCTTATGTAAGTGTGACTACAAGGGCAGCAGAAATGAGAAAAACACAAAGAGAACATGAGAGGAAAAAGAAAGGATGATAGAGAGAGAGATGAGCAGGTCTCAGGGGACAGAGACAGAGATGTGCTGCTACTGACCCTCCCATCTGCTAACTACACCTATTTTCTACTGCCACAAACAAGAATGCTAGAAAAGAAGAGAGTGAGGGGGGAAAGAGAAAGACAAAGAGAAAAAGAACGCCAGCACAGAGATGTAATGAGCTGCTAGGCATTTTTCTCTCTCTTTCTTTCCATTTTCCCCTCTCTCGATGAGAACTGGAGCTAAAAGGGCAACGGGTGCGAACAAAAACAGGCACAATTCTGGGTCGTTTCATTCCCAAGTGTTCCACTTAGGGAGGAAAAAAAAATTATGCTCAATTGTATTTGTCAAAGTCTTAAAAGAGTGCATACGACTTCTTGTGCTTGCTTATCAGATACAGGCTGTCGTGTTTAAGTCTACTAGAACACGGTATTTGGTTAATGAGCTGTAATGAAACATCATTCTGGCAACGACACATTGATGTTGTATCATATTACAATCCTAATACACAACACACACAGGTCAAAACCTTTAAATAATATTCATGAAATCCATCCATGCCGAATACCCTTGTTACCCATCTCAGCTTGCACTGTCACCACAGTCGTCTCCCTCGCTCTCCTGAACATCTGCAACATATTGGGTAATAGCATGTGCTTGAGAAAAGGCAAGTACCCTCTATCCTCACAGGGAAATGTGGTCGCAGAGATTTGAAATAACATATTACAGTGCAGTAAGTAAACCTTTTAGGAGGTGTGCGATATATTAAATAAACCCCCCACACTTTTCAAATAAACTCCCATTTCCTTGAAGAGCCCAGAAAAAAACTGTCTTCAATGGCTCTGTCCGAATAATTTGCGTTTTAGGACAATCTCTAGTCAAGTCTCACACTTGGAAGTCTTTTTTCCTCTTTTTGCTTAATCCCTGAAGCACATTTTCTTCCTCCCCTAACTGCATTTATTTCCTCAGAGCCGTTTTTATTTAATGCACTTATTTGCAGACAGGCAGCTGTTTATCAGCGATAGTTAATGGTGCACGGGAAGACAGGCGGGCCATAGCGAGTGGATCCTGGGAGGCCTATTGTCTCTCTAATGTCATTACATGCACAGACTCTTGAGTGTTGTACTGGCTGCTTGGGGGAGATATGAGCTCTGACGAATGGCTACCGTTGCTGTCCATCCAACAAGCAATGGGATGAGGGACCTAAGCTGGAGATTCGGAGATGCAGAACTGGGCTTTCAGAAATATGGGCTTTTGCAGCGTGACGCTTTAACTCCTTCTGAGCGTGAGGAGATTGTATGTGTGGCCTTTAAGCAATGTTGAAATGCTGCAACAAAGGTCACGCAAATGATTTGTCTTGAGCTCCCATTTTGTTTAGCAGTAAGGAGAGATGAACATGAAGGTAATATTAAGTGTAATGAAATATAATAAACATATTTTCCTACACCAGTATTTTGGGACTGGTCTTACCTTTTAACACAACTGGACAGAGCAACAGGAAACACACACAGACTCACACAAACACAGAGCCTGGAGGAAGGATGTGACATCAGCAACCACAGACAATCAAAGGTGTAAAGGTGCTTCCTTTCCTAAACTGTTCCAGAGCGCACAAAATGGGAACCAAAACTCCTGTGCTTCCTTCTCCCAGCCAGAAAAGAAGAGACAAACAGAAAGAAAAAGAGTTGAGGCTGTCGCCGCCACCACTGACCGTAACCAAACGGCCACTTTCTGATGCAAGCGCTGGAAGCAAAGCATATTAGGCCAAGAGGGCAGCAGAGTTGACAAAGTTGACACGTAAACCGTCTTCCAAAACTACTTGCTAAATGACATCACTGCATTCCTACCAGCAATGGATCTGTGTCATTCCTACCAGCAATGGATCTGTGTCTCGACATTACACATTACAGCCCCTAATAACTCTATATTTTACGGCACTCATAAATATTGGCACCCATGGCTTGAAAAAAGAGAAATGCCACGATTATGAAATTATGCATGAAAACTGCGTTTCTGCAAGGTGGTATTTGGTGAATAGACCTTTTCAGTTGCTATGTGAGATTAGGCCATTCCATGGAAAAGGAGAGGTTTCATTTACACCACACAGTGTGTTCTTTCAGGGTCCCTCCCCTGCAATGTTTCACTCCTGTCTCTCTCACAATCAGCTGTTCATTTTTTTAAATAATGCGAAACAACTTTCTAGACTCCTCATGAAGAAAAAACTCTCTTTATTAAATAGCTTCAGGCCTTCCAGTGTTTTATAAAATGAGGAGAACATGAACACTCATCCTGTGCTTTGCACTTTGTTGAGTCTGTTTTGTTTCAGAGGACTTATAGTTAAAGCATCTGTTTTTAATTACCTACAGACAAAGCTGTAAGGTGACAGATGAATGTATATCAGAATGTTCATACTGTATTTATTGATTTGAAATGATCAGTCCTGGAATATGACCTTGCATTGGGAACATGTGACCACACAAAGTAGCAGAAGGGTTGGATGGATGATGGGGTGCTGACAGCACTCTTGTCCCTCATTCAGTCAGTAAACAGTGAGTGTGGTCCAACACAGCGAAAAAGGGCCAGGTGAGAGCCGTCTGTCAGTTAGCCATTGCAAAGCCACCCAAGGACGACGTGGCTCAATACATGTGTCAGGGAGGAGGCAGCTGTTCAGCACACAGACATGGAGTGTGTAAGCTTTGTACTAACTCACAACTATCTGCTTGAGACAGTTTTACTGGATGCACAGTAAAATATGAGATTGTTTTAAGAAGCACAAAGGATGTGTTTAAGGTAAAATGACTAAATGCATGAGTAATTCTCAGTAACTGCAGCTGCTTAAAATCTGCATGTTGTACGCTTTACTGCACTTGTGGATGCGTTCATAATACAGCAGAAGCTTGACATATGAATGTACAAACTGTATAGTTTGGTTGGTCACTTGAATAAAAAAAAGGTAAAAAAGTTGTGGGCTGTAAGAAATAAAATCACTGAGGTCCTGATCAAGGAGATGAAAAAAATGCTGAAACTGCAGTTAATTGTAATATTTTACAGGAACATAGTGATGCATGGGTGATTTGACTAAAGAACCACAATCATGCATTTGAGTTCTTCTCCTCATACATCTGCAAGAGCAGAGCTGTGTTTATCAGCAAATGTCTAACCACTACCACGTCATGCATAGTGGCTCAAGATCCAGGTGCAGCCACAGCACTGCTGGAGGCTTGCACAAAAAACGAGAAAATTTAAGACATTTTTGTTCAGTCGACACAACTACATGAAACAAAACATTTTGAACAGTGAATGGAAATGATAGGAATAACTAAACGAAGGAGCCATGTTTGCATGGTGAGTAATCCCCCCCACCCCCCACACTAACACAGCCCTGAGCTGTGTCACTTAGAAGAGACAAGGCCTGGCAACATCAGCCAATTATGTTATCAGCCAAGGATGAGAGCATCTTATGATGTTAGTCTTGTTCAGGGGTCAGAGGGGCATTGAGGGGCTGTGGCATGTCTGCAGGCTTAGATGAGCCTCTGATTATTTCATCGCACTTTTTACATCAGCCCCCTCACCACCTCAGCATTCTAATCAGACTAATTAAAAGCTTTGTTCATTTGGAGCTCTCCGATGACAATTTGTTTCACCCTACCCTACAGCGGTCCTGTGAAAAAGAGAATTAAATTTGATCTTCTGACAGCAATTATTAAACGTTCCCTCCTGGCTTCAATTAAGCCCAGAGGCTAACGTGGCTCAAAGACTGAGAGTGGGTGCCAACATACCTCCTTCTCACTTCTGCCTCTTCTTTTCCTCTTTTTCTCTCCCCTTTATATCCTTCTCTTCAGTTTTTTTTTTCGTTTATCATGAGGCAAATATATACAGTAAACCACTGAGGCACTTGATATTGAAGTGTTTTACAAAATTTTTTTTTTTTTCCTTCTCTCTGATGCCTAGCCAAGAAGTCAGAGAGAAGGAGAAAAGGGAAGTTAAGCAACCTCCTCTTTTATCCTGATCAATCAGCATGTTCAGTGATTGCACAGTTCTTTTTCCCTATTGAGTAATTCAGTAAAGATGGTAAAAGTGCCTTTTACCAGAAGTTTTGGTTTAGTTGCAATTTATCTACTGTATAGTGACATAACAAAATCTGGAATTAATCTGCCATCATTAGATATATGTTCCAGGCGCATAAATTCTCTCACACATGATTAGTAATTTATATTAAATACATAATCCAGTATAATAGTATGTTTTAACAGTTGTGTTTTAACTGAGTAACCATAACAGCTGCTCCTTTATCAGTGTAAGTCAAAGCTTTCTGTTTGCCTCTGTAAGCAAATTATGGGACTTTCAGAAATTTTGCTGCAGGCTGTGACTGTTAAATATTTCAAAATGAATGTACAGAAATGTATATCCATGGCCAGAATATCCAACCACAACCACTTTAATCATAGATTTGCAGGTCATTCTAAGAAGTCTAATATTTCACTACAGACATTTGGTCTAAGAAATGTTAAAAGGATGTCCTTTGACCTGAGCTTTTCTTTTTTCCTTATCTTTCTCTCTTTTCTCAGTCCTGTACAGAAATTAAATAACCCAGATGAAGCAGAAGATTGAAAGAGAAGCTCTATACTCTGTTCTGTAAAAAGCTATACAGTCATCCCTTCACCTCCTGTTTTCTGACATGATGTCACAGTCATTTCAGCATTACCACAAGCTGATTGGGCTGATTGTTGAGAGCACTGCTGCGCTGTTGATCTCTTGCATCATTTAATTCTGATTGTTACAGTTGGGGTTTGTCTAAACAAGCAACATGGATGCCATTTTTCTTTCTCTCCTCTTGCTCTAGCCTTCAACTGGTGTGTGAGGACCATCTCCATATGTAATTTCCTGTCCATTAGTAATCAGAGAAGATGTAAAAAAAAGAAAAACTCAGTTACGCCTACATCCTCTTCATGTCATCATATTCATTATTCATCACTTGTCCAAGTCAAATCATAACATGTTTTTATGCAATAAAAAAACCCTAAAAATCATAGAACTACTCTCAACTTTCTAAGAAAGGCCTCAATACTGTACATCCAGACCCATGGTGTAAAGTGTGAAGGAAGGAATATGGCATCCCCCATGGGCCAACCCAATCCCTAGTCTTTCATTATGTGACCAGTATACCCTCCTCCCTTCTCTCCTCTCCACTCCACAGCGTGTTTGTAGTGGTGAGAGAAGTCGGCAAATGCCGCAAAAAAGCCCGGGCGCGCTCCGTTCTGGCAACAACTCTGGCCGACCTCATCAAAGCAAGCTCTCATAATTTGTCACAGAAAGCAACCAATTAAAATGCGTTAAGGGAAGAGGAAGGCCTACAAGCGGGATGGGGGAATGACAGTGAAAGGGTGGCGGGGTAAACGGGCAAAAAGATAGCATCTGATTAAAGAGTCCAAACAGCTGTGGTGAATCAAGCAAGTCCAAACTTTGAACAGAAAAAAAACTAAAGGCTCAAGAGGGGAGCAAGGAGAGGAGAGACACTAGCTGGATTTGATGCACTGTGTTGATGTTTAACACTTCAGAATGACACAGAAACATGGTGGAAAGTGAGCTGAACATTTTAAATTGACTTGTACACATATGCTATCTATTAGCACTGTTATTTTTTGCATACAGAAACACAACCTGACTGATATTGATATTTTCCTTGAAATATTTATCAGTGAACACCTATCATTGCTGTTAAATTCCTTCTCCTTACCTCTCCTTCTATAAAAACCTCCTCTTGCATGAATAAAAGACGTCTATGACATATTTAATATCACTTTTTCTCTCAAAGGATCCATTCTGCCTTTTTGTAGGAGTAGCTTGTGTACTATGATATATGGTGTGTACATATTCTGTCCTTGTTGGTGGATATGGTGGTGGGCCTGAGCATTTGCATAGCCTCCTTTGCAGTGTGTTTCTCATGTTCTGCAGCTGTGGCAGGCGTGTTTTTCCTTTCTGTTTTCTTGCATGTGATCACAAAAGGGTGACAAGGAAAGTTTGGGTCTTTTAGCCTGTCTGATGCTCAGTGCTGATTAGCCTGGCTTTTGCTTCTTGTTCATTGTCTCCACAATGGCCCAGTGATAAAAGGCATAAAGCAAAGCAGGACAAAAAAAACCTGAAATATTTTTCATTTTGGTTTTTAAATTAAAAAGAGAGAAAGAAGGCTACTACATTTTTATTTGGGGGAGGGTATCAAAAATAATGACCCTTCTAATTACTGTTATTCTGACGCTAATCGCTAGCTCTCGCTGAATACCGTGTGTTTCTTGATCCAGCTGATAACAAGAGGAAAGAAAACAAGGAGAGGCAAGTGCCTACAGCCAATGGTGTATAAATCAAGTGTGTATATATGTGTGTTTTGGATCCTGCTCCAGAAGCTTATCCTCTCCATCTTTGCTACTTTTCTGGGTTTTTTGTTTTTTTGGGTTGCTTTGGGAAAGTGCAGGCTGCGTAGAAGGGGGAGGGAAGCTGGTTCACAAGGCCTCAGCCACTCAGAGCACAGACATGCACCAATTCCCTCTGCACCCTCTCCAGCTGCACCGTTCACATAACCTCGCCTGTCCCCTTCGGCTAATGATAGCAGAACCCGTCTCTCCCTTCTCTTCCTCTCTCCCTCCCTCCATCTATACTCGCACCCACAGTCTTTTCCACTCCCTTACACCACTGCTGGGCACACATCCCTCATTCCCTCTTCCGTGAACTTTGCTTTCCCTTTTTGTTGACATGAGTGTGTTTTCCGAGCTCTTGGCCCTCCTTTTTTCTGTTTCTCCACCCTGAGAAAAGTCCTGAGGTCGTTTGACTCCAGGATGGACTGAGAATGCAAGAGAGATTACTCGCCCCGGATTCACCCCCCACCACCCCCAACCCCCACTGGACTGATTCTCCTTCTGAGCTCACACTGATAACTGCCCAGTTTTGCTGTTATCGTCCTTTTCTCCAACATATACCTCACTCTGCCTTAGAGTGCTTAGGTCTGCTTCTGGCTGCAGCGTCTGGGCCAGCGCTCCTGCTGCGCATTATCCCAAATAAACAACTCATTACACATGTAATTAACCGAGGGGGCTATTGCAACAGCGGAAGCTAATCCATGCTAACATTTGTGAAGGAGGGAGATGCAGGGGTTCAGAGTGTGTGTGTGTGTGTGTGTGAGGGTGGTTATATAGCACTCAGAAGGAAGTGAAGGGTGACTGAAATAAATAAAAAACACGTCCCACCAAAAATTAGCAATTGTTCTCTCTGTTCTATCGTACTCACTATCTCTCCTGCATGCACGCTCTGTCATGTGAGGTAATCCCCACGGATTTCACATTGCTCTTGTTTTCTGAACAGTATGAGAAATGGGTCATCAACATGCTGCATGGCAGCGTTCTTATAAAAATTGAAAATGAGGCACTTTCCCTGGTAATAAAATGTGCTTTCTGTAAGTGGCCAGCTTAATTAACACACAAAGTGTCAGACAGTGAGATGGATAGAAGAGTGAGGTGGTAATGGTGAGGGGGTTAAAATACAGCCTAGTTACTATAAAAATGCAACAGAGCCTGACACTTTTTAATTTATATTGCTAAATGATGCACAAGTTCAGTAAGATTAGACCTCAGAGAGTGCAGAGACAAAATATCTTAATCACAACGCTTGGTTCATTACAAATTTCTTTCCCTCAAATGTAGAGACATGACCTGAAACAATACACCAAATATGTGTATGTAGTCAGATGTATCTATTTCAAAGGTGACAGGAAGTGGGCACAGCGCCTTTGTCCACTCTGTATCTGTATTATTCTGGCTGTCACTGTCACTCTGTCCTTCTAGTTTATGATCTGTTGGCCTAAAGAACATCTCTGCAGGAGACACATACAGGTCATGTTAAGGATGTTTTCAGAGTCACATTCAATCATTTTAACTGTTAATTCCAATTCTCAACACCACCTGCATGCTAGACTACTAAAAATGGTAACCATATCATGTTCTTGCAAAGCTGTTTACACCCAGTACATGTAATTAACACTTATTTTAAGTAAAAAGGGACATAATATTAGGCCACATCTTAAAATGTCCTCAGAGTAAAAAAAACAAAACTTACATCATATTCTGTCAATGTACACCACAATGCTTGAAGATGGTTACCCAATACTCCATGTGAATCTCAACCTTTGGTTTTGCTGAGGCTTGCCACCAAAATTGCAAAACACGCAACGCACCAATAAAGCAGTGCCAAATTGTAAGAACCATATGCTTAATCGGCTTCATAATATTTTATTCATGAGGTTGTTGCCTTCACGCTCTCTACAACTGGCTGAAAACTCTTTAAGAAGTTTGCAGTGTTCTGCATATACACATGAACCCCACAGTGCGTTCGCAAAAGCATTATGTGATGTAATTTCTTGCAATAACAGCAGCATATTGTCATATCACCCAGACATTGTGTATAGGTAGTGGGTGAGCAACTTAGCAAGCGTATTTCAGTCCACCGAATTTATGAAGAAATAAAATAAATGATTTGTGTATATAAATAAGGCACGTTGTGGACATGGAACCGATTGCATCTATGCAACAACTCTGCTTGCCTTTATTAATGTCCCTTCAAAACATGTAGGCATGTTTTATGTGGTTGGGAAAAATAGTGCAATATATATAAAATAATCCAGACCAAATGAAGCAAATGAGAAGCAGGAAGAGAGGGAGAGAGACACGGGTGCTGGATGTCAGTGGAACTGCTAAGGTAGCCAGAGTCTCGGCATGCATCCCCTCACTTCCTCTGCTATTTATAAACCTATTCACAGCTCTGGTCCAAAAATAATACAGCGACCATTTTTAACTTGACAATACTGCGAGCTCACACAGGTAGCCACCGGCACGCACACACGGGACAAGCATGGGCGAATACGAGGGGAGAAGAGTCAATCTCACAGCTGAGCTATTTCTGTCGGGACAGCAATGTTTAGGAAGTCCAGGCCGCAGGCAAGCTTAATACCACACCCGCGTTACTTGCACTCTGACATAGGAGCTTCCCGACTGTCAAGGTTGAACACACACGCACACACACGTACGTACACACACACACACACACACGCACACTCATATACACACACATGCACAAACACACACGGTTATAACCACACAAGGTTATTTGTTTTTCCACTGGGGCCTACAGGAGCAGCTGCAGGTGAACGCAACCACCCCCGCAAGTCCACTCATTCAGAGAGAAGCAAGGTCCCTCTCGCTTTCGCATCTCTCTCTCAGTCTCTCACTCTCTTTCTTTCTTTCTTTCTTTCTTTCTTTCTTTCTCTAATCACTCTTTCTTCTCTCTTCTCCTTGCTGCTCTCCCACCAAACCTTGAAGTTTCAAATGAAGTGCTCCTCTCATTCATTATGCATACAACTCTGCACTGCACATTTCCTCTCTCTTTCTTTCTTTCTCCCCCCTTCTTTCCTTCTCTCCTTTTCCAGACAGTGCATCTGTAATAAAATTAATGACATCATTGGCTGCACTTTGGAGGAACTACTGGAAGAAAAGTCATACATCAAAGTAAACACACGGTTCTTTGGACAAGAAAGAAAGAGAGAAAGAAAGAAAGAGAAAGAGAGAAAGAAAGAAAGAAATCTTTAATAAACCATGTGCCCACTTTATTTCCATCAAATGGTTAGACAATGCAAAGGAATAAATGATGGAAATGGGCGCTAAGCAAGAAAACAATGGTTCTGAATGACAGAAGGCAAGTCTGCAGTGATCGAGTCTAATCCACACCTCAACAATTTTCTGAATCCAATTTTCAAAAAAATGGAATGGATTAAATCTAAATTCTAAATGAGACACCTTTAATGGAAACTCAGATGCCTGTCACATAGGGCTGGACGATATGGCAAGACATTTTCACAACAGATGATATACAGCATGATTTTGATTTTTGCTTGCCAACATTTGTGCACTATTTGAAAAACACTAACATTGAATCTAAGACTCTAAAGCAGGGAAAATAGATTTTAAGTAAAACAGAAAGAAATTCTCAGATAATTTATTCTGAGAAATTGAAACGGTTTCAATGATTTAAAAAACTTCCTGGAAAAATTCCTATTTAATCATGTATAGTATAATTTAAAGTTGCTCTATCTGTGTGCAGATTTAAGGCTACAGCAGCCTGAAGGAGAGAGCCAGAAGCAGAAACAGAAGCAGGCTTATTTGATGGGCCGTGAGGTGACAGCCTGTTGAAGGGCCCTGTACAGCAGCCACCCCAAACACAAAGGCATGAAGTGTCATAACGCCAGCCCCTCACACGCCTCTCCTCTCTTTCTCCCCCTCCTTCCTTTCTTTCTCACTCCCTTTTTCTGCCCCGCTCACAGCGCGTCCACTGCTGCGCATCCTTTTCTTTTGCCACTCCAGCCCCCTGCTTCGATGACAGGGTGCCGCTGATAAAGGCACAGATGACTGTGGAAATATATACAGGTGTGTGCTGCAAAAACATAGGAAAGTCTCAACTAATGCAACTCAATGACGAATGGAACAAAAACTTTACCTTTTAACTCTCTACACTCAAACTGAGATGGTTGATTCACGCTCGTCATGTTTTGTACCAGTAGAGCTACTGGAGTGTTTTTCAATGCTGGTTAACGAGAGCATGAGTATAGTGCGTGATAAAATAACTGCGTCACGACCCTTTTTGAAAAAGCGGCTCGAGGGCCTCCACCTTCCGAACCTATTGTGGAGACAGGATCTACTAAAAATATCCCCCCTGCACTAGTCTGACGGCAACTTTTCAGATGGATGCTGCTCCTGGCCGGGACACAGAGGAACCTCTGTCCCCCTCCTCCACTCCCACCAGAGGATGTTACAGAGTGACAGGGCTATGCTGCCCCTACTGACAAAGATAAATTACATTCACTGGAAAATATTTCAGCATCCCCTCCCCACACACACACTTCCTTCTGCATCTCTTTTTTTTCCCTTATTTTTCAGCATTTCTTGGGCATTAGCCAGCACTGCGATAGTTCTGTGACATGCTACTGCTTCATGATGGGACCTAGAGTTTCAGCTGCTGAGGAGTGCACATGACAAATACACTAGGCTGAAAATTTAAAGGAAGAGTTTTAGTCCTGGGTGGCTTTCTCCAAGTGGTCAGAATGACCATACAATCAGGATCTCAGGGAGCATTTTCAAGGATATATTTGGGAAGTCATTTGTTTTTAAGCTAGGTTTTATTTCACTTGCAGGGTCAGCTACCAAAAATAAAACATCAACAAACAGATATGGCCTAAAGGGAGCTTGGCGCGTTTAATTACTGGATGCTCATGTTGACAGTAAGAACATACGTGTATGCTGTTGAACAGAAAAAAGGAATAGTCATTTCTTAGAAGCTTCTCCATGTAAGGGGGGAACCCATATACAATACTTGTCTCAACGTTTCTCTCTCTTATCTGCTCCTGTTCCTCACTCTCCTCCTTTCCAATACCTTGCATAATCAGGACACTTGGACATTATTGGTGATATTGTATAGTGGTGAACAAGGCCAGGAGTTCAAACTTTTCAGACCACCCAGTGCAATGCGAAACACAGACGACCTAGAAGCATACAGGAGCCTCCTTCAGTACTTTATAGTGCAATTTAGAATAAAACCTCATACATACATTTATCATAGTGAGATTCAGAGTGCGACATGGTCATACGGATGAGAAGACTAGAGTCATGTTCTCTTCATAACCACATACACATTCACACACACATCGATACACGCGACGCCTTCTCTATCACACAGCCTCTTTCAAGTCGGCTCTGTCATCTTTCACAGCTCTTGTCTGTGTGCGCATACACAAACGCACACAAAAATGTACCAAACTCCTGCACAACCCCGCTGCTCACCTCACCTCACCGTGTGCACTTCACAGAACTCCACCCAAGTGCACACAGCAACGGTGTATAGCACGAGAATGAGCCTGGAACACATGGCAGAGCTTCGCAAATGAGCACAGCTCAGCTCAGTGTTATGCAGAAATATTCTGAAATATGTTTTACAATGTAAGCAGACATCAAAGGCAGTTTAATTCCTTGGTGATCTCACAAACACTGCTGCCAAATAAAAACGATATACTCTCGGTATCCCTGTTATAGTGAAAGAACATTACCAGGCATCACTGTTAATTACTAGACAGAGGCAAATGCAGAGATGAAAGTCACCTCAGGACAGGATTATGTACTTTGGGTACACTTCCCTAACGCTCATGCATCATATTCGTTAAAGTGCAAAATTACAGGTCTGAAGCAGGCTTCGTTACATTGTGCGTAAATTAAAGCAATTAGACAAAAGGGAACAAAAATATAATTACAAAAAAGAATAACAGTAAGTTTACACAAATCTCAATAATAGTGCCTGTAAACAAGCTTTAATAATTAATAATGATTTTTTTTTTTCTTAAACTAATTTTATCAGTTGGAAACTTACTGAGACTTGTGCGGTTGCCTCTGAGACTAAGCATTAAAAATAAACAGTCGCTAACCTCGAAGGCAAAGATCACAGAGTGATGGCAAGGCACTGGAAATAAATGTTGCTCAATGGACAGTGAAAATCGTTCGCGTTTAACAAATACATTTACTCAAACATGCCACCATGAAGTACTTTATAAGAAGGCTCCCCTTTGTGCAAAAGATAAATAAGCAGTCATAAAACTGCAAGACACACTGATTTCCTTACCTCTAGGCAAGAAAAGTACAATTACTTCTAATTACTAATTACTGCTAAATCTTGCCAATCTGAAATTGCAAATGGAAACATTTTTGTAAACTCTTTATGCCCTTGACAAACATTTATGGACTGTTCCTAAGCTAAACTCTAAAGCATAATAATGTGGGCCATTAAATGGTTTAATTCTGATGATGCTAAGTTAGCGTTTTAAAGTTTAATGGTAATGCTTGCATGATTTCCTCTCATTAGATATCTAAGCACAATTACAATAGTTAAAAAAAAGAGAGAGAGAGAGAGAGAGAGAGATGATTAAAAATTTAAAATGGAGCTACTGCAAAATCTGAACTGCAGAATTCCCAGCAGGTGTTACAGAGTTACAGTTTTGTGAGACAGATATACACTGTGTGCTCCAAGCCCCTGACAATCGGTTTAGGTCCTCTAGCCAATCCTAGTGACACGTGTGGAGCTAATCCCGCTCTTTGGGGGAACTGTTGTCACTGTTGGTTTTGTGAATCGACACTGGCAAAATCCCTAGTGATTTCCCGGAGACGACAGGTCTGAGGAGGACCTCTGTGTGTGTGTGTGTGTGTGTGTGTGTGGGTGTGTGTGTCTGTGTGTGTGTGCGTGTGAGAGAGAGAGAGAGAGAGAGAGAGAGCTTTCTGTATATCTTCATGTTAACATGTGAGTATGTTCACCTTCCTGCTGGGCAGATTAGCCAAACACTAAATCCCAAGAGAACAACAGGTGAGACAAACATGCACGTATTTACGAACACGAACACGAACACACACACACACACACACACACACACACACACAAAGCGCAGCTTCATTGACTGCATTTTGTATGTGAGGAAACAGGTTCACACAGTGTCTCTGAGCTCACTTTTGTCTAGTAAACACACACTTTACACTATAGCCTAAAACTAAAACCACTCTATATAATACACCCTATACTATACACCATTCCAGTAAATAAAATAGAAAATAATCACCTCTTCCATATGACTGATCGCCGAATGTTTACTGTACTCTTACAGCCAAACCTTCTTGCCCAAAGTTTCAATACAGATATAGTGCGACGTTCGAAAAAAAAACCCTACTCTCACGATCATCCCACATCATAACTCATATCACATTATTACTCCTAACCCCTTTTTAATTATTACATCAAACAGTCATATTTTCTGGTTACCTGCTTAATTAAGGGTGTAAAAGGCAACCCGAGAAATCAAACTCCACTCAGACGCCCTGAAATCTTATTACGAGCAATATTTATATTAGAGTGTAATCCCTGGGAGGAAAAAAAACATATTTTATGAACTTTATGGTTTCGTGGATAGAATTTCAAGCCAAAGAGCATCCTCGAATCGGTATGCGTTTACACATTTTACAACTTTCTCCATCACTTTTAGACATGGCAGTGTTCAAGCACTGAGCATTTATTATAACATATTACTATTATGATTATTTTAAAATACGAAGTGGATAAAGTTTGAAATAAATGAGTGCTTAATCAGGCTTAATTGCACTATATAGGCTGAAGTATAGATTAATTTTTCAAATATCACATCAGTATGACCAGCTTTGTTTAATAATAATAATAATAATAATAATAATAATAATAATAATAATAATGAGTTGTAAAATAAATAATGACAAAGCCTTTAATAGCTTTAATAGTTGACATGAAATGACAGTAGTCGTGTCCTTACAGCTTAGACAAGCATTTCAAATACCCTGGTGTCAAATATTCAAACTTTACATTTAAAGTGTCCTAATAAAACTGATTATCTTTCTTTTTTCAGCTGTTTTACAGAAATAATAAGCAATAATAATGCGCATGTAGCTTACCGAGTCCAAACTTTCAGGCAAACCTGTCTGAGGTAAGAACTTTCCAGAAGGTTTCGGCTGGTCGTGACAGAAATGTATTTTCAAATATAAAACTAACAGAAATAACAGGTTTATGTTCCCAGCTTGAGGTTTTTCGTTTTAAGTTCAGAGAGAATAAGAGATGAGCTGAGCAGTAAGACACAGACACACCGCCGTGACCCCGTTCATGTCTCACCGTTATATTCTTATTAATAAGGTCATTAACCATTAACGGCGCTGTTCTACATTTCTGTCGCGTTAAACACGGGCGTCGCGGATATCCGTGCCGTCCACTGGTCAGCTCATATATAAGGATATAAGATGATCTGAGTGACTGTTATAGCCTACCTGTCAGAACTACAAGGTCAAACCTGGCGGAGTGTTTTAAAACAACAGCTGCGCCGGAGTTAACAGAGTCTTCCGCTGGAGAGCTAAAGAGGCTAATTTACGGTTGAAATGTAACGGTCGCCGCACGCGAGCCTAGCAACTTTAACTTGGAAGTGGCACGCGCGGAGTCGGGAGTCAGAGTCGGAGTCAGAGCAGAGCTGCGCTACAGGAGAGAGAGAGCTCTAAATAAAATAAAATAAAAGAATAAAACCCTACAAAGACAAACTGGGACTCACTGTGAAGCACTGTCAGTGTCACCGTCCTGTGGCGGTACTTACTTCATTCTGTAGGAAACGTGTCCGGCGGAGCGTCCGTCCTTCCCACCGGAGTGACAGAGCGCGGAGAGGCGTCTCGGGAAGCCGGGCGGACTCGGGACCTTCGCTTATAGCTTGTTTGTTTGTTTTAAATCCACCACGAATGGGGAAGAAACTCAAAAACAAAACAAAAAACAAAAAAAAACAAAGAGGAGAAACAGGACAACACGCCACGCGGACACGAGTGTCGCTTTGTGTGGAAGGAAAGCGGCAGCAGGAGCTTTCGCGTGAAGCTGGTCTGTGCGTGCGTGTGCGTGCGTGTGCGTGTGTGTGTGTGCGTGTGTCTCGCGCCGTTCGCGTCTAGCGGTAGAGGCTGCAGCTGAAGGATGTTCAGCTCTGCTCCGCTCGTGCACTTCTCTCCCCCTCAGTCAGCGGCGCGTGCCTCTCCCTCGCCCTCTCCGCGCCACGACAACTAATCGGGTTTACTCATGAAGTAGGGGCGGGCTCACATCACTCCCCGGGTTTTAATGAAGGCACAAAACACCACACAGGCGTAATAACGCCTTATTATCTGTATCTCGTGTACCTGGTGGTGAAGAGGATGAAGTGAATCCTCAGCTCCTGCTCCGGACACCCCTTCACTCGTCTGGACGCTGTTCCTGAAGAGCGCACAAGTTCTCCAGACACTACAGTTAACTGACTTAACTGTGCCTTCAGTCTACACACTCACGCCATGGTGGTCCATCTCCTGCACCTTTCCTATAAACTGTGTATCTTCTTCAGATCTTACTGGACCTTAAATGAAACATTAAAGCCTTACTCTAAACCCCGCCAGGTCGCACAGGACTGTTTTAAGAATGTCTTGTGTTTGTTTACACTGTCCTGTGTGAGTGCTCATTAAGATCCTGTTATGTTTGCAGTGTAAACTGTCATGTCATAGCTGTCATTAGGTTTTTGTAATACTCCATGTCTGACACAGTAGTGCAGTGTTTGTGTGTGAGTGTGTAAGTGTGTAAGCATGCACTGTTCCTTGTATTCTCAGGTATACTTGGTTAATAAAACCCGATTCTGATTCCGATTAAAGACACACCTTTGTACATGCACCTTCCCAGGTACAAATTGCACTCTAAAAGTAACCTATAAAACAGGTCCCTCTGATGGTACCACCTCCACGGCAAGGACAAGTGGCCTACAGTTTGCTGCTTTTACTTCTGAGAGTTTAAGAAATGTCAACAGAAATTCAACAGGTAAACTGTAGCAGTCTTGCCACTGGGGTCTTATTGCGTTCCATTAGCAGCCTGTCTGTGACCTGGGAAAGCCAGTACGGCATAGTGTATATGGCTGTAACTTGGAGTGCATGTTTACATTGTTCACTTTATGGTTTATGTTACTAATATATTAGCCGCATTAGAGTCCAGATCTAATTTGTAAAATAAAATAAAATAAAATAAACCTTTGGGTGCCTTTCAATTCAGGTGAGGACAAAAGGCAGACAACAATCAGTTGAGTCACGCACATGGTACATGGATACTTTTCAATGATTAGTACTAAATTACACGACAAAGTCCCTATGTTAAATGAACACTTTCTTCTTATTATTATTATTATGTTGAAACCTCAGTTTTCTAGATGTACTGAAACCTTTTCAGTGATTGTTCCCAGGTCCTTGTTTATATCTCCATCCCCCCCAGCTGCTCATCTTTCAATAGGTTTCCTTTATCTCTTTTGATTACAGCTGACACAGATGCTAAACATGAAGATGCATGCTGTGATTCAAAAACATTCGCTGGGTTAATATGCCAAAGACGAGTCATGCTGAGGTTAATTAATAGTCTGGAATATTTCATACATGACCACAGACGTAGTTACACTAAGATTGTATAGTAATGCTGAGAGGATGATGAGAGAACAGAAACCATGATTATAGTAGTTCTTTCAGTTCCTCCTCAGATCCCGAAACACTGACGTCTGTTTCTAGATTTCTTCACAGAAATATTGCATTACTATATCCAGCTTCTGCATGACAGGTCTGTGTTTCTGCTGGAGTTCAGCAACAGACAAGCTAGAGTCAGAGGTAACACATCAAACAGGTTAATGAATTAATCAGAGCAGGTAATCTGCCTGACAGACTGCAACCGGACCTGCTGGTGTCAGTTTACATGGGATCCCACCTCCGGGTCCCAACTCAGAGCGAGCTTGAGAAGCATCCCTTCTTGGTTAGATACTTAAGGTATCTGACTGCAGTTGCAGCAGATACAGAACTGCTTTAAAGCTCATAATCCTTCCTAAATTTCTGCCAGACTTCTAATGTATACTAAAGTGTTAATGCTAAAGAAATTTTTGTCAGTTTCATGGTTTGTAAAGCACAGTCGGTGATGTAAGGCAGTTATTAGGTGACTTTTCTGCAAGTTTGGAAAGTTTATATCTCACCCACCACATTCGCAGTTCCTTCAGCTCAATCACTCACTCCTCCAGATCGTCACGCATGCAGCCGCTCTAGAAACGCCTTTTGGATTTCAGTGTGCGCTCGCGCTTGTCTTGGTTGGCATCTGGTAGAGATGGAAAGAAGAGGAAGAACAAAACTAATTCATTTAAGGCTTGCAACATGTTTCTGTAGTAAGACCACAATGTTCTGGTCAGGTTGGGGGGGTGACCTTAAGGGAAGCAGTATAAGAAGAACTGCGTTTGCAATGCTCAGATTTGATTGGCTTGGGCAGATTTGATTCCTTAGACTTGGATTCTTCTATGCACATAACTTGAGAGTTGTACTGCCATTCAGCTTAAACAACACAAATGTTGCTTATGATCCTTTTATCTACTTTTTAAAATGAAGATCGTGAATCTGCATAGTTCAAATCCTAACAGGGCCAGATTTAAAATCCTTAGATATTTCTTTGTGCACAGCAGGTGTTACTGATCCTACATCAGAGCTGTGATACCTATGAGCCCAGATCTTTCTTCTTTCATTTCAAGCTGTCATAATATCATAATAATACCTGAAAAAAGATATTAAGCTGAACCTTTCAGAGTACAACACTGTCACTGGGGTGTGTATCTTTAGTATGCATCTTTCTCATAGGAACATGTCTGCAATGAAGCTACAAAATGTCTAAGGTTCACTGTCACTCTCGAGCTTCTGGTGCTTGTACTTTAGGGAATCAAAAACGTCCATGTACATGCAAATAAAAAATGTTTTATCACGGTCGTATCAATGGACGTCTGTCTGTCTATCGTACTCGTTTATCAGATGCCCGACAGTTTGTCGGATTTGGTAAATTGGTGAGCTAACCATTTAAGAGCCCTGATTTAAATTTCACTATAAAAATAAAAACAAGGCAAATAATAGCCAGTTGTGTCATGTATGCCTGGATGTTTAAACTATTTTTAGTATCAGAGTAAATGATCTGGTTAAATATTGAAATTGGCTCAGTTGATAGACTAAAATCTGCTTATGAATTGCACACCACATAGCATGTCTCATATGCTATTAATACCCATATATACATCTTGGTACTAAATAAGATATTTACCCTGCACACAGATCACATGAGATTTCGGTTGGCATTCCAGTAACCAAAAACGGCAAATGCTATTTGAATGATCCTTTAGTTTTAAGCATCCTTAACATATTCATTGATTCATTCATTTATTCATCAATAACATCTTTATGGGCCTTCATTTTTTAATGTAGATCTCACCGCTACTGTTACTCTCACTGGGTTGCTCTTCAGCCGTCCAGGCCTTATACATAATGTGTGAGTTATTAACTTCACATTTCTAAATGGGTTTTGTTAGAGGAAGAAAGAAGAACAAGGCTCCTATTTCCTTAGAACATGATAAACATCAGTGCATTTCTCTTGGCAAACAGACATCATCAAGTGTGTGTTTGTACTGTGTGTATGTGCATGTGTATAATCTGCTCATGTGAAAAGCAATCTGGCTGTCAAAGCTGATAATGTTGTCAAGCGCTCAAATCAGAGTCTTCACACTGAGTAGTGCAGCACTGGGGAGAGAAGGGCCAGATCACACATCTCTCTTTCCCTCTCTCTCTCTCTCTCTCTCTCTCTCTCTTTGTCTCGCTCTCCTGTTCCCCCTCCCCACTTGTTCTTATATCATCTACAGACTGGTGACAGATTAAAGGAAAAAAAACAACATCGGGTGTCTTAATAAGGCGTCAGGCCTTGGCACAGATCTCCGGAACTGTAATGGAGGGATGAGCCGTATTCTATTCTAAATGATATAATAATGATAACTGGTGTTTTTTTTTTTATGTGAGTGCTCTCAGTCCAAATTCAACCATAGGTGGGCTGAATTAGGGTTGGTGCTGATAACTATGAAGGCCACTTTAATACTTTAATACTAAAACCATTCAGTGATACCTTGTATAAAATGTTGATGGGGACAGAGTCATCCTGGAAGACACCACTTCCATCAGGATAGAAATCTTTCTTCAAAAAAAGAATAATTGTGGATTCATTTGCACTATTTTGTTCTTTCTAAGGGTACAAGTGGACACAAGCCATGGCTGCAAAATGTCCCCACAGCATAACACTCACTACTGCTTTTTGCTTTAATGTTTAATATGTTAAAAAATAATCATTTTAATAATTAAGTTAGATAGATTGATGGAATTGTACTTTCTCTGAAGTGCTGTTTCTGTTTTCTAATACAGATAAAATGTAAAATTAAATAGAGAAAATAAATATGTACTTTACCCAGCCTTTAAATGTCCACAGACAACCTACTGACTGACTGTTGTAACCTTTGAGTATAAAGATCATAAAGATTATATGAAGCATCATGAACAGCCAAGTGAAGCAAGCCAAACCAGCGAGTTATTTTTAATGAAAAATAAAATACACTAAAATACACTAAAATTATTTATTGTTGCAAAATTTTGTAAATGTAACATTTTTTAAACATTACTGCAATTCTTATGTATCTCAGCAACAGTACTACCTTACTGATGATAAACTACATTAGAGTGTTAAAACTTATAACCGGTGCTATTCTGCTGTGGTTCCCTCGCAGTGCTGTTAAAGAGTTACACTTTTTTTTTTGGGCTCCCCATGTCACTGTGAGGTTGAGGACACAGTGGGTGACTCATGTGGGATAAATTTGGTAATGTGTATGGTCTGTTGGGCAAACAACACACCAATACTACCCATTTGATTCATTATAGATGAACCATGAGCATTGAAACACCCGCTACGCCTTTTGTTCAGGTCGTCGCTCTCGTTTCAGGGTCTGGAAAAAAAAAGGCTTGTGGTGTTCTAGTTAACTGAACAATGCTGAAGTCTTTATCTCCCTTGTCAGAACACCTGCGCTTTGTCCCACTCACCCCAAGACCCTGCCACTATATAGCCAGGCCCAATGATGAAAATACTTCTTCAAATTTCAGAAGTTTTAAACTTGTTATAAGTTATAAATGATATCTTTTGTAGTCTTTGTCTTATGGGAGTTGCTAAGTAAGTAAAAGATGTTTGAAAGAGAACTTAATATGCTTCTCAGCCAGCAGGGGCAGTCTAGAGCTTTCCGAATGCTGTCCATCAAGTCACCATCTTAGAAAAGGATATAGTTGAACTAATATCAGCCTTTAAGTGGATTCGGTAACACAGAATGAGATACTTTCTCAAATTAATATACAGATTCATAGAAATGTATACATGTTTGGTCTACGTTTGGCAATTTGGCTAGTTATCAAGATCATAGCTACACTTCCTGTTGTGTAGTGACCTGCCTTCTCAATTCATTAATACTGACAGGCAGAAAATATAGCAGCAGCTCTGACTGACAGTAAATTTTCTAGAATGCTTCAGGGTTTAGGGATTGTGTTTCTTGCTCAAGTTTCGTAAACAGAGCCCTGAATACAAAAATGAATAGTCAACAAAATGAAGAATAACTGCAAGCATTCTGGCTTATAATCAGGTTGTATAGCTGTATTTAGGAAATAACATACCTAAACTTTAATGTTTTATGGGCATATACATTTTGTATAATTGGCTTTGAAACCTAATTTGTAGCATGCAGCAACCAGAAGCAGCTGGATGAAGTCTCTTTATTCATCCCTTTCCAAGTCTAATATTCCAAATCCATGGCCAGGTCAGAACACATCATCATCATCGGAGGCAAATTCATAGAAACTTGAATACTAGCTGACTGGGAAAACATGGAGCATGACTTGCATGGAAATGACAGTATAACCATATGCAACATCACAGGTTTGGATTAATGTGGTCATTGTACTGTATATTAATATGGCATCATTTATATGTAATAAGGGCTTGTATGGCAGGCACTCCACAAACTCCATGAATGAATTAAAGTGCGTAAATGTTTCCAATAAGGAGATATTTATTTAACATTTTATGGAAGGAGTCTCCAGTGTAAGCACTTTGTCGCCATGAGAGATAAGCTTTTTTTCTGCTTTCTAGAAGAAAAAGACTTCAAGACGGAGGGCTTTGTTCATTTCAGTAACATGTTGCATTTATTTTGTCTTATTAGCTTCAAGAAAGAAAGAAAAAGGCTGGTAAGGCAGTCAGTGTTAATAGGAATGAATGCTTCTTGAGCATTATAAAAATGGTTAGCGTTGGCAAATCATTGTGGTTTAAGAGGATTAAAACACTTCTGCTTTATAGCAGGCTGCTTCACACCACTCTGTCGTTCTAATGTTCTAATGTAGTGTAAGCATCACTGTGTTACAGATAGGTTCTTATATATATGTATACAGTGCAGGCCAAAAGTTTGGACACACTTTCTCAAACTAGTTCATTCATAATATGAATTTTAACAGTTGTCCAATAGGGCTGTCGGCTGTGTAGTAACCTGACTTCTGCACAACGCAACTGATGGTCCCAACCCCATTGATAAAGCAAGTAATTCCTCTAATTAACCCTGATAAGGCAC
>JAOVYV010000027.1:9152120-9166765 GCA_025674545.1 Hassar affinis
ATGAATGAATGAATAAACTTGTGATAGGAATGGACCTGGGGAAGTGGGTGTGGCTAGAGGATGATTTTATTCCCAGATGATTTTGGGAGTTGGAATTCCAGGGATAGGGAGCAGCGGTGAGTTCACATAACTCGATAACGTGTATAAAAATGGGTAACACGTTTGGCTAGTCTTTACACAAAAACGTAATGGTGGAATTAAAAAAAAAATGCTAGATGCAGTTTCACTCACAATCGCTGACTAAGCAGGAAAGAATTCATTTCAGTTTCAGTGAAAGCCGATGCCCAACTCTGACTGCACCATAGGTTTACCTAGTGTCACCTCTTCTAAATATGGTCCTGCTCAATTCAAATCGGCGTAGAAATCTGAAAAGATCAACAGCGTCACATAGTAAACTTGACACAGATGCTAATTAGGAAAATAATTCGCTAGATTGAAAGATTTAACCGATTGTTTTTTGAAGCACTATAATGAAGTGGTTATTTGTGATGTCCTTATACAGCCACATTCACTTGCCTTGGAAACGTCCCTCTGACTTAGAGATGAGACTAAGATCTGTGAACGTCTCTATTCTTTTCTTCTCCCAGCTCACTGGACATGACACACTCAACACTGGTGATTTATTCTTTACATAAAGGAGGTCTCAGAAGCTCTTGTTTCCACGACACCCACCGTGATTAGGTAATGCCTCTCATTACCAGCGCGATGCCCCATTTCTGCTGGCAAGTCAAAGTGGTTCCAGATCAACGGCCCTTAACTTTAGGAGTCATTAGACATCTAAGCAGGGGTTTTAAAGCACAACATCTGCTTTTGGTTTCTCAGCAAGTTTACCTGTTCCGAGCCATCGACTCGGCGTGCGATCAGCTGCCAGGCCAAACACGGCGGGAGAATCTGATGACATTGTCTGAGGATTTTTTTTCCCCCCTTCACTTGTTCACTGACACAAATGAGCTGCATTACTGATGCCAATAGGGACAAGCTATGAACTTAAGGCATGGGGTGCGAATATTGCGAATATCAAGGACAATATCATAGCTCACAATCTCTCGTGCTTTTCTCCTCTTACGCGCTCTCTTCACTGACAAACTCTTTGTTATATTCCTGCTGATAAATGCAGGATATGCCATCCAGCTCAGATGTGACAACTTCATAACGTAAACCCGTGTAAACACAGACTGGGTCTTGTAAACCATCTGTTATCCATCCTTTAAATGGCACACTAAATTATATTTAGTGTCACTCTACCTGGGCAGCTTTGATATCAGCACCGGCATGGGATCCTAACTGATTTCCATCAGACCCCCCTGATGCTTGGTATTCGGTTAATGTTCTCAGCACTGGATCTTAGTGTTAATTTATCAATGAGTGAATTATTTGAGTCTTTCATTAACAAAGCAGCTGTCTGTGAGAAAACTGCATCGTGAAAATGGCTGTTATTGTGACAATTACTGTANNNTACAAAAGAAGCCAAAAATGGATAAAAGAAAAAGTATACTTTCACTAAAGAATGTGCAAATGATGAAATAATAACCAAAAGACATTCGTTGCCATTGTTTAGCTCTGGACTGAAGGCAGAGTCGGATCATTATGTCAGCTCACATGCTCCGTGTGTGCACTTGTGTGTACCACACTGAAACATGCAAACAGAAATGCAACTCGATCTCCACAGATTCCTCACCATGACCACAGCAAGAGTCATAGAACAAAGTTATTACAGCATATTCAGGGTTTCTGATTTCATATGCTGTAAAACATTTGTGTAGACGTTTTTTTTTTCCTCTCTCAGAACGTCCAGCCTCATTTGGCGAATATCATTTAATAATAGGTGTCCAAAGCCTGAATGAAATACTGACATTCTCTAATAACATATATAATCATTATTCCAGGATTTCATGTTGAGAAAAGCAGAGCATCTTTTGTTTTAGATGATTTCAGTTTGTGTGGAATTGCTCTGCGATCCTGTAAATGGATTAATAACCTACATGAAGGGAAAAAAAACAACAGTCTGCAATTGAATATAGAAACAGAAAATATTTCATCACATGAAGCGGTAGCTTGATTACTTACTGTTTAATTGTGCGACCTAAAACAACAAGGAATATAACAAAAAGCAAGAAAAACCCTAAAAATTGACTCCGGTTGGGATCTCCAGAGCTACGGATAAGCAAGAGAGTAGATATTGATTCACATTAATTAATCCACTTACAAATGGGGGATTCACAGGCTCTGAAGTGGCTTAAATAATCCTTAGAAATTAAACCAGTAAATTTGGTGCATTTAATGATACTTATTTAATGAGTGATACTTGATTACTCGAGTAATTAAATTGCAAGAAAGTGTGAAAACGTGAAGCATTAGTATGCAGAATATACAGTATTGGGAATGGATAACCTAAATAACAGTTCGGTGTTAATTGTAATTAATTTTGTGTTAGAGCTGAAGCTATTGCAAAAGTTGGAGCCACTTAATATTGGGAGGTTTGGCGCAAGGACAGCTGGGAAAAAAGGTACAATTTAGTTACCATGCATTATCCTGTATACATATGCCTTATGACACAGAAATGAATGAAAAGAAATGCTCTTGTATTCCCCATCAAAACGTGAACTGTTAAATCTTACATCTTTGATAGGTTACATAAAACTGGAGCAATAAATAATAAAATACAAGCCTGGATTTTATTAAGTTGGCTGCAAAAACTACACCTACATCTTTTTATTACATCTTTGTCTTATTACTTTAAATCTTTTGTGACAAGCATACCATGGCACCCACTACTAATCTGGGTAAAATATGTAAAGATAATCCTACTAGCACTTATGTCTTTCTGAATTAAAATGCTCGCCTGTCAAACGCCAGCCTGAACGCCAAGACAAGGAAATGAGTGATGTAAAAGTAAGTGTCTTTATGATATAAAGAAGAAATGAAAAGCTTTAATGGTGGTTTGCGCTATCAGAGCTCTGTGTGTGTCTGTGTGTAAGTGTGTGTGTGTGTGTTCAACTCCTACACATAAAGTTCAAAACCAGTTGGTGATCGAGCTTCATGCTAACCGTCATTTATTTCTATTAAATCTGACAATGATAAAAATAGGATCATATATTATCATTTCCTGTCTTAGGAAGCATCCATTGATAGAAGCTCATTTGATAGAACAAGAAAGCTGTGATGTCTCTATCTGGGGTAAGAAACGTTCCTGAGATAGATGCTGACCTAGCCAGGTGTAACATTCCATGATGACATGCTTGCTTTTTATCATGACAGCAAACAGCAGCTTCTCGAGGCTAGGCTCTCCTGGGGCCGGGCACAAATCAGCCATGACATGAGCCATCCTTCTGTAGTCCGTGATCTTTCTAGAAGTGTGGAGCTGACATCCTCACAAGACCGTCCACCAGCTTGCAGAGGGGAATAGTTTCTGAATGTTGCTTCTGGGCATGCTGTAGGCCATTGGAAAGGTAAAAGAGGACGAGATGACACTCTGGAGACCTTCTGGCTGATGTCACAGAGACAGTGTGATGGCTGGAGAAAAAAAGGAGCTGGGAAACACAAGGTGTTCATGTGTACAACCAAGGATCGTAAACATGACAGATGCCGCTTTAAACCGAGATTATTTTTGCCCCTTTCATTAGGTTTGTCTGTGGGGTTCAATGCAATGACAACACCTATATTTGCATATGTATAAGTGCTCCAAATATTCATATCTGCATCCCAGAAGTGGGCGTGGCCTAGCTGGTAATGCCAGTATGATCAGAATGGTGTGTGCATTCTCCTCATTCGGTTTTCTTCACCCCATCACTCGAGTTCATAACTGGTCTCAACCAGAAATGTGCATGGGGCACTTTTTTGTAGCTTGTCACAATATTTTCATACATTTAAATTGGTGCTGTTTCCCAAAATAAAAACAAATTAGAAGCCTAATTTAAACCACTATGACCATGACCAGGCAGTTCCTGTCCTGCAAATAATAACTTCGTAACTTCTTAGCAATAGAAAATCTTAGGTAATATATTCTAATTTATCTAGTACTCCCTATTATCGGATTACAATAAACCAAACAATCCTTACTGATTTCAAGCTTTAAATAGCCTTGTTCTGTTGGCAGAGATAATGTTCTAATGTTTACATTTTATTTCTAGACAGAAGCAATAGAATAAGAAGATTTGAACATGCTTACTAATGTTATACTAAGATTAGTATAATATACTATCTTATACTAATCTTATATTATAGTATTTAATTTACAGTAATGTCATAATAAGAAATATTGGATATGTTGTCCCATATTAAAATTTCACTTCCTACTTTTTTTTTTGAGTGAGGACCTCTGTGTTCTTAATTTGAGCTTCATATTTGGTCTGACTGTTACATTTTTGTTGTCTGTGGGATCTCACTCCTGATGCGTGTCTGTAATTTCAACCAGATATACTGCAACCCTTTCTGCAAGCTTTCTGCAAAAAAAATATTTCTATGTTTTTCTGTGTATCTATATTTGTAACATCACTTTTCAGTCCGAATTATGTTTACAGTATCCCTAATGATAAATGAGTTTCGAATCCTTGAATACTGTAGGTGTCCGTGATAACTAAAAGAAGAAAATATCTAAAAGAAGAAAAAAAAAACACCTCAGTCCACATCGCTGTTACTCTTCTTCACTTTTAAAGGACATTGCACTTGTCTAAATGAATGCTTCCTGCTCATGCAGGAAGTAAAATACAGCAATTAGCATGCTGCCTCTCTGCATGTCTCGTAGCTAAAGATAAGACGTGCTGGCAGCACAGCAGGCCTCTAATTCCCTCATTCAGTTGTCTCTGGTCTCACTGATTATGGATCTATCCTGTAACTTAACCTGCATCTTTCTCCCAGCAAGACAGCCATCCAACCAACAGCCCTTCCTCCACACATCTCTTCTTCCTTTCTTTCTTCCTAAACAACTTCCTTTCAGCTGCTCGTCTTTGAATCCCGGCTACGCTTCACATCTGGCAAAAAAAAAAAAAAAAAAATCCCAAGCGCTTTAAAAAAGAACAACAAGAAGCAGCACGATGCTCTTGAAACGATATCAAGCTACAAGCGTAGTTGTTCACGAATATCTGCTGGAGAGGCATGGCAGGCAGCTTTAAGGAGGAGGCTGAGGTGGAAATCATAGCATGGCCCAAGGCGAGCAACACCACAACACACGGAAACATTTTGCCCCCTGATCTCTGCACCCTCAGAAAGAGTGGTGGGACGCTCCAGGGCAAGGACGGCTCTGCAGGAGGAAAAAGTATGGAGAGGTCAACGCTTAAGGTTTCCTCTATATCTTGTTCTTCCTTCCTTTATCTACATTTCTTCCATTTTTCAGCCTGTCCATCATGATAGGGTTAAAAAAAGAAGATAAAAAAACAATCCATCCACAACATTACATTCCTAAACAGGTAAGAAAAAACATATTTCTACATATATTTTTAAAATAAATTGCAATGTACTTTCAGTCCTCAAGGATATTGTATATACATATACATACACACACACACCCACACACACATTCACGTTCACATTCACGTTCATAATTAGCTGTAAATTTATTACTATTACTATTTTTAAGGAAGCCTCTCTGAATAAATATTCATTGATTTCAATAACAGAATTCTGGGAAATTTGCATACAGTGATACACAGAATGAAATCAAAGCAGGTGAGAAATGCATTAGAGCTAATACATAAATAATAGTCTAGATGATTGTCTTGATTGATATGAGGAACAGCAACAAAAAAAATGTTTATTCACTGAAAACAGAGATTTAAAAATTAAAATTCCATGGTCCATAACACATAAAAGTAATTCTGTCTTCATGTTCGTTCCTAGAAGAATATAATTTGGAGTCGGTCTGAAGAGAACCCGTCTGGTGGAGTACCACATTCCTGGTGAGGTTTCAGTGACATCAGCTGTTTTCTGTAAGAACAACTGTGAATTGACATTCTTCATGAAGGTATAGATGTTCACAAAACGTGGGAATGAGGTAGCGAGATGATGCGCATCGAGTGAAGCGCCAAGTGCTGTATACATGGATATAACCAGCTTTAAAGTCTCTTATCAGTTCGCTTTTCACCTAAGTGGAACCTGCTTCAAAGAGTGACATAGCCGTGCATTGCTGGTAATGAGGGTGTATTGGTTTTTAACGAGGACTGCATAAATAGAGACAAGGACGGCAGCCTTTGAGTCACAAAACAACAAGGGATAAAGTGGAGCTCGGTGCAGACTATGGAACCCAGTGGGATTCACACACTGACATGCTCACACTTCCACACACACACACACACACCCTTGCTTGTTCAAGTGTGGGAGCGGTTACAAGTGTGCAGAGAGAAGCACAGTGCAAACTCGCCTACGGGTGCTTGCTAAAGATGTAGTTGAATTCTCCTGCTGCCAAATAAGACCCCGTTGGATGCTTTCTAAACACGTATACACACACACACACAAATGCTATGCTGCACTTGGTACAAAACTTGCTACAAGGAAAAAAACCTTCAGAAACATGTGCTCTTAAAAAACGAGTCAATGTGTGGCTGAGCGTCCCTGGTGAATAAGGCCCTGTTGGGTTCCTGTGGAGATTTCGCGCCAGTGCTGAAGCCTGCTTCCATCAGTCAACACTCCCCTGCACCTGGAAGGTTCAGAGACCCCATTCACCGCAGCCATGACCTGTCCCTCGCAATCGCGCTTTGAGTCGTTTCTTCTGCCACACTTTGGAGAGCGCACACCTGGCTCAAAACACATTTTACGCTTAAATAATCAGTTCGTTTGCACCGATTTAAGTCCCCAATGCCTGCACAAGGAGCCAGATGCCCTGATCAGCTTTTTGAGGACATAAGTTTTAAGTTTTTGCTAGCTTTGCTGCACTACTTTTTTTCTTGAAAACTTGGTTAGGACATATTGTCCAAAGAGGACTTATGGGGACTTACAAGGTCACGTAACTGAGCAAACCAGTAAGCTGGCAAAAACAGTGTCAGACAAGTCCAGGCTTGTAAAGTGGAGGACAATCTTATAATACCCAAACACAACTATACTGATGATACTAATGTGTTAAGTACACATTGAAGAGCTATCAATATAAATGCCTGTGTATGTCATCTGATCACAATGCACACTGCACTCAACAGAAACACTGAAATGCTCAAAGAGTGCAATAATCTCAAGTGAAAATAGAAACTGCCAATATTTTCAGCCTGGCTCTGGACTGAAGTGTATGTGCTGCCAGCTGAATCTCACTACTCCTAATCACAGAAAAGGTCAGAGTAAAAATAAGGTGTGGCGATTTGCCAAGATGGTGTCTAGTGGCAGGGCTTTAGGTGGCCTTCTTGCCTCTGGGTTAAATTTACACACTGCGATTAATTGCGGCTTGTTTACTCAGGATGGAAAGGTGCCGCTACAGAATCCCGGGCATTGCACAACTTCTCCGGCCGCAGTGCTGTGGGCTATGTCTTTGAGTTTAATGGGGCAGTGATAACTATCAAATGGACATGGATTACACACTATATCATTATACACACCATTGATTTTGCCCTTGCTTTGCCAGACAAGCAATATTATATGTCCAAAATGACCTTGCACAGAAATGCAGGCAGCGGTGTAGGTCCAAGACAGGCTTCCCAGTGTGTTTCTGCGCATACATATTGCCAAGCTGTCTGAAACATCATTGGTAGACATTGTATGTTTTAAGGACCACATTAGGAAATGAATAGTGCTATTAACGAAAAGGAATAAGTGATGACTTTTGTGAGAGCAAGTGTTTTGACATTAGGAAAAAAATAGTTTTATGAGCTGTTAGGTTTCACTTGTCATCGAAACCATTCAATGCCAAGGATCTCTAGAGTATGTTAATTCTTTGGCAGTCAGTTAATTACACTTTTTACTGCTTTGCTGTCACAAGTTAAGGTTAGAAGAGGTTTTGAGGGGAAGGAATAGCAAATGTTTTTGTCTTCAGTCCAATACGTTGATCTAAGAATTCTTCATATGGATTGAGGACAGTGATTTCTCTATAGCTTTTTCTCTATAATCGATTCTATTGTAAGACGTTATTCAGTTATACAATTAATAATTTTTAATCCTGAAATACAAACATAATACAGTGACTGTGCATCAGTGGCATGGCATACACTACAGTGGCATGGGTTGGACTTAATTCCAATTTTAGAGGGAGACCTCAGGACTGTTTTATTTCCCACCATGGTGACAATGAAAAACTTTTCTATTTTTCATACTCTCAAAATAATTCTACACAAAACAATAAAATGAACAAGTTAATTCTCATTGTATTGACTGGTGTTATACACTGCCTGGCCAATCGGTCACACACTCATTCACTATGTCATATTCACTATGTCATTGTTTCCACAAGCTTCTGTAATGTCACAACATTTATTTCTGTCCAGAGTTGCATTAATTTTTCCCCAAGATGTTGTATTGATGATGGGAGATTTGGACAACTGTGCAAAGCACAACCCAAAGATTCTCAATGGGGTTCAGGTCTGGTGGCCAATCCATGTGTGAAAATGATCTCATGCTCCCTGAACCACTCTTTTGCAATTTGAGCCTGATGAATCCTGGCATTGTCATCTTGGTATATGCCTGTGCCATCAGGGAAGAAAAAAATCCATTGATGGAATAACCTGTTCGTTCAGTATATTCAGCTAGTCAGCTGACCTCATTCTTTGGGCACATAACATTGCTGAACCTCGATCTGACCAACTGCAGGGTTGTACGGTAGGCACTAGGCACGATGGGTGCGTCACTTCAGCCGCCTCTCAGGGTAAATCTGGACTCATCAGACCACATGACCTTCTTCCATTGCTCCAGAGTCCAATCTTTATACTCCCTAGCAAATTGAAGCCATTTTTGCCGGTTAGCCTCACTAATAAGTGGTTTTCTTAAGGCTACACAGCTGTTTAGTCCCAATTCCCTTCGCATTGTGCATGTGGAAATGCTCATTCACTACTTTCACTATTAAACATATCCCTGAGTTCTACTGTTGTTTTTCTACGATTTGATTTCACCAATCGTTTAAGTGATCACCGATCATGATCATTCATTTTTTCCGACCACATTCCTTCCTCGAAGGTGATTTCCCACTCGCTTCCACTTTTTAATAATTCATTGGACAGTTCTTAACCTGATTTTAGTAGTTTCAGCAATCTCCTTAGATGTTTTCTCTGCTTGATGCATGCCAATAATTTGACCCTTCTGAAACAGATTAACATCTTTTCCATGACCACAGGATGTGTCTTTCAACATGGTTGTTTAACAAATGAGAAGCTATTCACAGCATCAGTTAGGGTTAAATAACTTGTTGCCTGCTGAAACATAATCACCTCTGCAGTAATTATCCAATGGGAGGCTCTTACCTATTTGCTTAGTTACATCCAGGTGGTCACTTTTTTGGGCTCTGTGTGGACTCGGTCTCACCTCAAGACTTGGTCTCGACTGCCTTGACTCTTCAACGTCTTGGTCTTGACTCAGACTCCATCATTTCTACCCAGATGCCTCAATTTGATCATCCAATATATCCATAATTTTCAGAATTCTTTTCTTCTCGTTGGAAGTTAAGAAATCTTTAATTTATTTGCACAAATATATACTGTTTTATATATTGTTTCCTCATAAATAAATGCTCATTGTAGGTATTGATTGACAGGACAACGCACTATATAGATGCACAGTGAGAGTGATTAGAGTTACTGTCGGTGACAGGTTTGTCGATTACCCATAGATGTAGCACCCGATGCGCCAGTGTAGCTTTTTGAAAATGTTGCTGTGTCATCTACACTGGGATTCTCTGGACAACATTTGGGTTTGGTCCAGCTGTGTGGACAGAGATGTAGAGCTAATTGATTTATCTTGGCTGGGAAGGACTGATTGCAGGAACAATCTTGTGTCCTTCTTGCTGCAGTCTATAGACAACTGGCACTAACATACTGGCCTTGTTTTATGCTGTAAATACTTCAACAGTTATAGAGTATTGGATGTTGGTATTCATATCACTATTACAATCTAAAAATATTTATAGGCATATAAAGGTTTGGGTATTTCTTTTATTACTCTTTTATATTGAAATAATTACTGGTCTTTTTGGATATCTATTGTAAGATTTTAGACAGATAAAGGAGAGATAAAGGAGAATTAGTCATAAAGATGAAAAGGAGTTCCTTTATTACGGAATAAGTTGCTCTGAAGCAAGTCTTCCCACAGGAACCAGAGTGAATGCCTGTTATCTGTTCCCTAAAGAGAGGACAAAAAGGAGAGGAGGGTGGATGATGGGCCTGTGTGTGTGTGTGTGTGTGTGTGTGTGTGTGTGTGTGTGTGTGTGTGTGTGTGTGTGTCTGGTGGGAGGAGGTACTCATGCAGCTATCCAAACTCATTTTAAAAATCGGAACTTCTTTTTCTTAAGTCAGCATTTCGAATCAGACCGTGTCTGCACCCAATTAACGTGCCATTTTGTGAAACGATAAATTTACAAATTCGACATACAGCGCCTTTTTTGCAGCAGAGATAGAGCCTAGCATAAGGGAGAGAAGATTTAAGAGCATTTCGCAGTGTCAAACATCTAAACCCATCGGGAACCTCGGCACAATTAGAGCAGGGTGAAGAGGAGGAGGAGGAGGAGGAGGAGGACGAAGGGGGGTGCCAATGAGGATGTTCAGGCGGACGGCCTTATTTCTCTCTTACAGTAATGTGGTTATTGCGGGTGTCGCGGGTGATCCTTTTAAGCGGTTTGTTTGCGGGGATAAAAAGCGCATGGAGGAAATAAACTTAGTTCTGGCTTAAATCTGCAAATCCTCGCTGGTCATGGAAGATGATCCCAATTTGCTTCTGAGCAGTGCTGTCAGATCTGACAATAATAAAAAAATTAAGATTTTAAGCACCAATTATGTTCGATTAATGTTGGAGCGCATGGCCTGTGCAACAGCAGGCAGATGTTCGGGCTCTCTTGATCGCTTGTTTCACCTGATGCAGTGTGTGTACCCCATGCAACAGCCATAAAACATTGCTTAATCCTTTCTCATGTTTACTTGTATCTGCACTGCAATCATGCCATAAAGTGATTACCACATTGACTCAATTGCCATCAAATTGGAATCTTTAGATGTGCGTGACATTTGCCCTAATTGGAGTAAATTTTAATTCGACATTCCTGACAATATTTATTTAGAATGTTTTAAGAGTAAAAGACTACTCATAGGGCTGCATTCTATTCTGGATATAAAATTAACAACATTGAACCTGTTTTCCACCAAACAGATTTAGTTAGTTGCAAATCCTTATTTCATCACTATCCTCCTTCCTTTCAGCATATATACTGTACGTTGCTTTTAAATTACCCTTAGCTGGGGAGCCAACTAGCTAGCTAGCTGAGATATTACTTATCCTGATTAGTTGTTTATGTGCCAAATGGCTGCCTGTGTACTACATGGGGCAGGGGTGGCTCAGTGGTTAAGGTGTTGGGTTACTGAATAGAAGGTTGGGGGTTCAAACCCCACCACCACCAAGCTGCCACTGTTGGGCCCCTGAGCAAGGCCCTTAACCCTCACCTGCTCAGTTGTATAAATGGGTAAAATGTAAGTCACTCTGGATAAGGGTGTCTGCCAAATGCCATAAATGTAAATGTAGATACAGTACTGTTCAAAAGTCTCAGACACCCTATTGTTTTTAGGTACAAGTTTTATTATTGATTTTATTTTGAGTTCTGCATTATTGATTCAGGACAAAAAGATTTTATATAATGTCACTTTTCCAACCAAAAAATTCAAATGTTACACAAAAATGTTTGTATGTCAGTAACAAAAGCACCACATTACACAACAGAGCACTTTTCAGACAAAAACCATAATGACAGCTGGTGGTTTCTGCCTGTAAAAAAAAAGAAGTAAGTGTGACCATCAAAGTCTCCAGAAGAGCTGTGGCGGTTTCTCCAAGACGTTCAGTAAAAGCTAATTTCCTTATAAAGCTGCAGACGTTGTACCTGGGAACACTATTTAAGCAAAAAGGCACACCAAATACTAACTTCCTTTAGTTTATTACTGTTTACTGCACTTTGTAGTGTTTTATAGAGACGCTCAGTAAAACTTACCAGCTAATTACTGTACAGTACAATGCAGAAGTCTTAGGCACACGCAAAGACTCGCTGTAAAGCAAAGATACCTTCGAAAATAAAGTTGAAGATGTTTCAACGTAAAAGAAAACACTATAAAGTCAGTAAACAGTAAAAAACTAAAAGGAGTCAATAATTATTGTGCCTTTTTCTTAAATAATGTTTCCTGCTACAATGTGTGCAGTTTTATAAAGAAATTAGCTTTAAGTTTTACTAAGCATCTTGGAGAATCTGCCACAGCTCTTCTGGAGACTTTGACTGTCACACTTACTTTATTTTTTGCATACAAAACCCAGCAACTCTAACTGACTTTTGTAACTGGCATACACACATTTTGTGTAACATTACATTTTTTGTTGGAAAAGTAACATTTGTTATATATATATATAATATAAAATCATAAAAAAAACAAAAAACAAAAGCTGTACCTAAAAACAATATTGCACAGTACTGTATATCTATTGCTTAATCACATTTTAGACTCTTTGTTATGCACTAAGTAGAACACAATGTCAGATTTGCCTACAGGAACAGAAAATAAAGCATGCCAAAAAGTATGAACGTATTTAAACCCCTTTTCAGTTTGGAGTCTACAAAGCCTACAAAATGCCTACAAAGTTTATCAAACATACATTTCTAAAGGCTTGCACCTGAAGGATAAAATAGTTCATGGGAAATGAAACATCCAGTTTTGTATGGAAATTTATTTTGACAGTCATACTGTTACTATGCTGGTCATTGTGTCTCCTGCTAAGGCAGCTAACAAATGAAACGGAAGTTTCACCCCTCCAAATCCACACACACATACACACACACACACACACACACAGACACACATAAACTGAATAAAAGTACAGGTTGTGAGTCACTTGTGCATTTGAAAAATAAGATCAATAAAATGAAATCTTCTTTGTGGACACTGTTGATCAGACTGATCTCATTCTAAGCCATAATTTGTTGCCTATACTATCATTCCCCAATCCCACGGAGCCTGAGCATCCACACTGACAGCTCCGCGAACCTCTCAACATTAAAACTCAGTGACAAACTACGCCTCGGAAAGAAAAAAAAGGATTAAATACTTTGACAAGATTATTCCACTGGCACCATAAGGAACATAACAGCTGTGCTGTGCAGTAACAACAGCACAGTAGAAACAGCGTCTCACCTATTATTTCACGGCATTTTACCCACATCCCTCTGATCAGCAGCACAAACAAACAGGAACACATGGAGATAAGGCCGCACAGCCAGAGCACAATGTGGTCTTGTCTGTTGTTCCACGCTGTTGTTTGTCTTCTCCATAGCCTTGTGTTGATCTTTTCATTGTGCCAAAGTTTGCCTCAGATGACAATGTGGATGTCACTTTTCCTCAATGTCATCATGAGATGCATTAGGTAGTCTGGCAAATTGGCAAATTAAATGAAGTGTATCGTCGGTAGGTGATAAACATTCCGATTGTCTTCTGCAATAGATGGTGTAGCAGTGAATATTTGACTAGATAGGATAAGATACTTGTATACTGAGCTGATTATAGGAGTTACTGTAATGCTCTATGCTGACTTTTGCTAATTTGGTTAAAGCGGATATATTTGGGTATTTGGTCATTTCCAGGGCTTAGGCATTAATTTATCAATAACAAAACAGTCTTGACATTTCTCTCTCTCTCTCTCTCTCTTTTTAGCACTGATAAATTATTTATCCCTTACAGAAAAATCACACACGCATCATCTTGTGAAAAAAGTGATTGCATGCTGAAAAAGAATTTGAAACCGAAAGCAACATGTGCTGCATTTGTGAAAATATATGAATTGTCTGTGCAATCACATGTGCATAAATACACATGCACTATACAGTATGTAAGTCACCATGTGAAAAAGCCACATGCCTAAGTATTTATTCAGATGTGAAGTTCGGGTAACTTTGGTATGGGGGAAGTCCAAACCTGGATTTACTTTAATTGAGACACACAGCAATAAGTTTTCAACTTTACTTGGTGTGAGTTTCATAGAGCTTTACACTCAGGCAGTAGGAAGGTGTGGTCTGAACCATGCATGTGATTTGAGAAAATAGAAGACCAGGAAATATAAATTACTGCACATAAATTGAGGTTTTCACTTTTCACTTAAGTTGATACTGATAGTAAAATTTAAAAAAAAAATTGATAAAAAAAAAATCGATTATTATCCATAACCATTATGGTCTCTCCAGTGTACATAGTTACAAACTCATTGAGAACAAAATAGGGTAAAACTACAAAATGGTTCTTTACACATGTATATTTGATGTAGAAAAGGTCACATCAAGCAAAAAGAAATCCCACGCAATACTGTGGACATGGATTATCATAGTTTGCACAGTTAACAGAGTCATTTAATAAATCACTGATGTAAAAAGTATATTGAGTACATTATGCTAAATATGAAAGCTATATTTCTCCTTATATTAGGTACAGAAATGAATTGTTGTTTTTGAACAAGTCCTAATGTATGCAGGTGTTAGACAATGAAACTGAAACACCTGTCATTTTAGA
>JAOVYV010000027.1:9168290-9179274 GCA_025674545.1 Hassar affinis
CACCAGGCTGGTCCAATTTAGCCATGAAACCTCCCACACTAAAATGACAAGTGTTTCAGTTTCATTGTCTAACCCCTATATATTGCTTCTTTTATTTTTAAGTATCTTCTCTTGTAGCTGACTGTTTATTGAAACAATAGTCTACTCTAACTCAAAACCATTAAAAAAATAATAAAGATATCACTGTCAGTGAACGCTCCAGAAGGAAGTGTTAGAAATACTCGCCACATGTATTTGTAAGGTTTTTTTGGCAGCAACTCATGTTTGCCTTGAAGAGTCCCTGGCACTGTTGAAAAGGCAGCAGGATGCTGGACCCACTGGAATCCTCATTTGAATGCCTGCATTCAAAAAGGAGCGAGCGCCCTTCACATGGCATCACGATGGCCACGGCCAGTCATCTGACAGCCGGATCTCCCTGAGACAGCTGCTGTCTTGTGTGGTCTCCTACAGAAGATGGCATCCACATATAGCCATGTCCTGTCCACCTATCCGCATGTTAACGGAAAATAAGTCACTGGCCTTCCAAGCGGATATTCTGCAGGTTCTGGCTGCAGGAAACACAGGTTATCATGTGATTGTTTTCTTTTTTTTAATGATGAGGTTATTATTGTTTTAAATCAATGTTGAGATATTATATTTATGTAAATGGGGTTGCCTATGATTTAATATGATTTTAAATTCTACTATTATAAAATGTTTTAATGCATCTTGTCGCATTTCCTTTCCACATGTGGCAGCTTGTTTGTTTGTTTTTTTAACTTCAATGCATGCACAGCAACTATTCTATTTTACAATGAATCTTGAAACTGACCTGGTATTTCACTGTCGCCTTTCTGGATTATGTGGAGCCTTTGCACTTCCTTGATGAAGACTGATGATTATCTATGTTTTTACAATGAATTCCCCTTTTGCTCCCCAATTTGATCATCGGCCAATTTCAGCAACCAATATGGAAGTATAACACCCTCAGAGGAAAACGCCATCCACCCGCATCTGTATATGCAAGCTCACAAAGTCCACAAATGGCTTATATCACTCTGATTGGCACGAGTGAGAGAGTACGGAACCATGGAACTTGCTGCTAGACCTGTGGTAAGAACTAGACTTGTGTGAAGAAATTATATCTAGGCCCAAAATAAATGTTTATTTAAAACTTGATTTGCATTGTATTTGAATTGTATTTTATATCTTTAAAAAGCTGTGATTATGGAGAGCTGTGAATTAATGCAGAAGTAAGAGAGAACCAAAATGTAACTCAGAATCTATTTTTTCCTCACCCTTACTATGTAATCTGATCATGATGCCAAATTTAATCACACGCGTTATGGAGGAAATTTGAAATATTTACCCTGTGCGTGCAAAACCAAGGTGTACCAAGTGGTTTTGACAATCATTTGGAATGAAGTATATTTGCTTTTTCCATGAATCAATCTTATTTTTGTATCTCACGGGATTTTCTGAAATTTTCTAAATCTGCTACAGAGTGGGTTTGTATTCGGCGCTCAACCTCCACGGTAAGATACTAAAAGCTCTGCTGTGATACCACTGGAAATACATGACATACTCAAATACCTAAATGACTATTATGCTGGGACAATTTTCAGAAGAGTGAAGGCACTAAGTTTCCAGTGAGATTTTATTTCCTCCATTCTATCTTAATATGGAGCAACCGTTGGGCAAGGAGAGGAAAAAAAAGGCTTTCAGACATGTCTCGCAGCCATATAGATGGGTTCAGCATATAAAAGTTAACATAGCATATAATTCCCTGACTCCCCTCTCCTCTCCTTCCCTGTGGGTGTGTGGAGAAAATAAGCATATTATCAAATTCCGCATAATTTCTTATATGTGTGAAATGGCCACCTCTTCTGGGAACACGGGGCCTAATGATGAGTGGCAGCCTTTTTGGCTTCTGTGGCCAAGGCTAAGGAGCACGATGCACACCAGACCCAGATGCTGCTAACATTTCCACCAATTAAAAGCGCAGAGGTGACTGTCTCACCAAAATGAGTACCAAGTACCAAGGAAAAAAAATAAAAGAGTGGCCTTGTCAGACAGAGTTTCTTTAGTAAAAGTCTCTAGAGGGACATCAGAGTCTGATGAAGAATGGAGGATGGGGGAAATTACAGGGTCTCGTTGCTTGGTTACTTGGCAATTTGGGAACTTCATCAACTTCCAAAAAAGAAAGAAAAGACACAAGAGGGGAAAAAAGATTCCTCCCAATTGCCTCGCACAAGCTGGGCACATGGCACTATGCTGGAAACACACTATCCTTTGTGTGACACTGTAATGTGTCCCTCCTATTTCCTGTGCTGAAGCCACTGACGCGTGTCCTGCTCTCACTGCCTCTTCCAGTCTGCTGGAAGTACTTATTTGTCATTTCCTCACCGGACTGGGGGAGACTCAATTCCATTCTCCTGACAGTTGACCAAGTGAAGGGTAAAATGATGAGGGGCTTCCAAAGTAAACACATTAACTTACTTTTCAGAGGGGAAAGAGACCCTAAAAAATGGCCACTGCCTATGCATTGTTAAAAAAGAATCCCTTGAGGAATGATGATCATCTCTACCAGGGGGCATTCATTTTCAAACAAATAAAAACAGTGGAACACAACAATGTTGTTCAAGGTTACTTTAGATCTTTTCTTCTGATTTAAGGCAAGTCTTGTGTAGAGAAATTTGTGGGGATTTTATATCAGTGATGCATCCTTTTCACAATTTCTATTCTTCTAGCATTTTTTTAACAGGTGCAAAGCACTTTTCGCAACCAACCTCATTTCTGTGAAATCACGATCACCCGAAATACAACAAACAACATCTCAAAAGAACATTGACCCATATTGTTTAGCCTAGTCCTTGTTTTGCAGACAGGACATTGTTAGAGTTGTGAAATTCATTGTGGTCTCGCTGAGGCCTCCTCCTCTCCATCGTCCTCATTAGGCCTGGAGCAGGGTTTGGGATAATGAGAAAGCAGAATCGAGGGTGGTGGCGTGGATTTGGCGGCCACTGCGAGGCAGCTCCAACATCCACATCCTGACAGCTCTTTCTAGATGATGGGCTGAGCGTAATTTGACGGCCTTGTGTATAAGTACACCATATTGTTTGGGAATTAAGTGCAGCGTCAAGGCCTGTAATTACACGCTTACAATAACGGGTTTTCAGAGATGCTGGAAATAGCTTGCAGGGTTCCGGCCTATGTTCCAGCCGCCGGCGAACTTCATAGCAATGGGCCGTGCTGACTTTCAAATGTCAAACGGTTCTTATTTTAGAAACAAAGCGCCTTCTTTTACCGCTTGCTGATGTGGGAGGGCAGAGGCCTATTGTTTAAGTGTTTCCTGATTACATTTACAACAAGAGACACAATGTGTGATCATTGCCACAGGAACTACCGTGTGAGAGGGAAGGGGCTGGGTGAATAATATTACACTACACAACCAAACACAGAATCTATAGTTTAAACATCTGCTTGGGAAAAATGCCTTAATAAGCACTTTTGGGGTCCTTTTACATGCATTTATGTGTATTTGAGAAAGAGGGATTTATAAAATGACAGAAATATATGAAAACAAGAAATGACCTGGCTGATAAGTAGTCTCATCTAGTAAGGTGATGGAAGAGGGTGGTAGTCTAGGTGTGTCGTCTGACTGTGTTGTCATTGGTTTGAGTGTTTCTAATAGGCTCCCCAGGCAGTACTTCTCCCAGAGACATAATCAGTCAGCGAGCACTCTTCTCCCCTTGGCCTAGGCCAGCACAGCTTCAGGACAGAGAGAGGCGGCTCTGTCCAGTCAAATGGCCTGCTGGGACGATCCACACCACCCCCTTTTAACAGGATGCCTACGGCCCTCAATGACTGGACAAATTCAAGGACACCTAGCAATAGACACAGAATAGCTTGTTTAAATGTAACCAAATCAGGTGTACTGCTCATGTTATTTCTAAGATATACAGGTGAGAAATACGAAACTGAGTATAGGGACAAACTCAACACAGCCATAGTCATTCCAACAACCATTACACACATTGATGAGATCAGTGTCTTTGTTACGTGAGGTAAATTTAGGTCAACCTGCTGGAATAATTCATTCATGTTCTACACTATAATACTCTATATAAGCTGCAACAACTGTAGACAATTCTCCTGCCTTGATCCAATGATGACACTCCACCAATGCTTATTATTCCATGATGATGTAGAACTATTCTTGGAGGTAACTACTAATGCTACAAAATTACATGCAATATGACAGTTTTCAGTGGCCTAGTGGTGTGTTCCTGTCAGATAGATCTCAGTGCACCAAGGTAACCACACAAAGAAAGGTGGGTGCCTGACTGTACAGCTTGTCACCGGGTTCACAAAGAGTTCAAGCAACCATAATGCAAAGCCTGACCTCAAGCCTCAGCCTCATTTTAAATTGAAAGCAGTAGAGATTTGCAATCCAATAATGAGCAAACAAAAAACAACTGATCACAATACACTTTATAACACAGTGAGAGACACAGTGGAGCAATGATTCTCCCCTTTTTTGGAAGGAAAATCTTGGTAAATCTGGGAAAATCTTGTTTCTTTCATAGTTCACATTTTATTTCTAGACCAGACTGCACAAGAATAACCATTTAAATGAGTCAATCATGGATTATATTTAATAATTGGAGAAATATGAATAAATTCTGTATTTTATTATGCACCAAGAAAAAAAAAACAGAAACCTTGTTTTCCCATTTTCATTTTGAAATGAAAAACGAATGAGCACAACATCCACAGACCCAGACTGTGTCCCCAATACATTTAATAATAGGGCACTCATCTATTTAGTGTGTACTTGTGTCTTTTATATCAAGGCTTGTGTAACCAAAATCAAAATGTCAACATGACCTGTACTTTCTTCAGCCTCAAAAAAGGAAAAGGAGGGTGACACTGCTCCATCTACATGCTTAGAAAAGACTTACATAGTAATTATATACTCACATCATATTTTTTGTTGATTCACCAATGACAGGGGCGCCTACACAACTGCACCATATGGAAGATCTGTTTCTCCTGGGTTGGGTGATGGTATTAACTTAAGGAATGGAATTAGTTTACCAAATGCAAAGTAAAAGCCTGTTGCAATTTCAGGCCTCTGAGTAAATGAGCATAGACACCAAGGCAAACGAAACCAGAGCAACATGGATCACTTGTGGTTTCCTCACAACAGGAGGAATCATGGTCGACTCAGTGCAGCGATTCTTCCCACAAAACCCCTTCATCATCTTGGAAAGGCTCCTGTTCATTCAGGATGCATTGTCTCTCTTCTTTAGGGTTTATGGTTGATACATATTCTAGTATCACACGTTTATGTACATATGGGAGCATTGTACAGTGGTGAAGCACAATACACTACTGAGAAAATAGGTCTATTTGTATGTTCTAATTATTATGCCACTAAAGTCCACCCAGACTTTCTTAGTGTCTGCTAGAGTGACTCATGAACTTGGCTCTAGAATGGACATGGCCATGTACTTCTCTCAGGAAGGTCGCCATGTCTGCAAAGTGGGTCAGCAGTAAAATATTCATGTTGCGGATGGTTCGGGACCAAACCTCTAGACCAGAAGCCTCTGATCCTGGAGCCAGGGGCCCACTCATTAGGCTTGGCTTGTCATATGATCACGTTGTCATGGGATCAGGTGACAACAACTGGATACACATCATATTAGCTTGTTTTTTTCACATGAAAAAGAGCCACTTGTCTAAACCACAAACTGCCATAAATGATTAGGTCCACTGTTTCAAAATTGTGTACTATAAGAGAACTTCTGGCCCTTCGATAATGCAGCCGAGGGTATTTTTATACACCCCGTAAATCAAAAGTTTCCATATTTGGTTAAAGCAAGCTTTAAATTCACAAAGGCCATGCTAAGATTCTGACATATGCACTGCAATGAAGTAGAATGGATATTGAAACTAGCATTCTTAACAGTTACAGGCAATTTCACTGCAACAGTCTCACCATTCAAATTAGATTCATCCATATTGTATATTTATGTTGCCACCCATCATGCGATTTCCCATTGACAGAATAAAATTTATGCACTCATGTATGACATTTGAAATACAGTATGTCTGTAGTCAGGGACTGGAAAAATTCTGAGAAATTATAGTAAATTAGAAAAGGTAAAGGGTAAGAATTTAACGTAAACATTTAACATTTTAACTGGTAAATTAAGTATTGTCATGTTGTCATGTGAAAACTAAAAATTCGAAACTGTTAGAAGCGAGTACTGCCTACAGCTCCATTGAGTCTCTGTAAGTTTGCATGTGTCAAATGGACGGCTAACACTATGTAGTTGCTATTGAAGCAATCAGAAGTAAAATATCATATAAATCTAAATACATTTAATACTAACAAGAATTACTTCCATTAGCTACCAGAATTGATGCTAGTCTAATCACGAGTTGGCAATGAAAATAGGCAAAATCACCTGAATACACTCAGAGTCCACTTTATTTTATACGAGCCAAGACCTTCAGTTAGTGTTCACATGAAACATCAGAGTGAGGAAAAAAAGTGTGACATCCTGTGAACGAGATAAGAAAAGAATGACCTGATCTGAGCTGATAGGAAGTCTATTGTAACTCTAATAATCACAGCCATGGAGATGAGCTACAACGGCAGAAGGTCACATGAGGTTCCACTCCTGTCAGCCAGGAGAAGATGTCATGGGAAAAAGTCATGGTGATTATTTTTCTAATCTTCAACTGTTCAGTTTTGGTGAACCCTTGCCCATGACAGCCTCAGATTCCTGTTCTTGGATGAAAAAAGTGGAACCTGAAGTGGTCTTCTGCTATTGTCTCAATGTTTGGATTTTTATGCATGGCGAGATGCCTTTCTGCTCACCATGGCTTTACAGAGTGATTATACAGTACAGTATGTGTTATATCCTTCCTGGCAGCTCAAACCAACCCACAGAATTGTATCCACCATTCTGTTCAAACTCTAGAGACTTGAGTGTGATCAGCAGTTTCTGACCCAACACCAACCCTTCTTGACCCAACAACCATGTCACCGTCAAATTCACAGAGATCACACTTTTTCCCAATTCTGATGTTCTATGTGACCATTAACTGAAGCTCTTGACCTGAATCTGCATGATTTTATGCTTTGTGCGGATGCTTTGTGATGATTGACTGATTAGAATACTGCATGAATGTGCAAGTATATCGGTGTTCCAAAAAATGGATTGAGTGTGGAGTGTATAGCTAGTTAATGTTTGCAAATTAGTGAAACCAGGCAAAGAAGACACCGCAGTTTATATGCTTACACAAGTCTACTGAAACATTTTAATGAGATAGAGCTTATCAAGTCCCATACTACAGTCTGGAAGCTTATCTGTCTTCAAATGCACATGGATAACTACATGACAAGATCACAGCAGATGATGACTTGGAACATTTCTTAATTGTTTTTTTTTTCCAAATGATACACTTGATTGGATTCTTTAAACAAAAAAATGGATACAAAATGTGCATGAACCCATTCCACTGACAAATACTGTACAGTCATTGAATAGACGAGAGACCTCGAAGCTCTGTAACGAGTACTTTGACAGTCTAAATAAAAATTTAATTAGTAAAGTCAATTTTTTTTAAATCTCGTAAATGTAATGAAGTAAGAGTACAAATACCTAATTTCAGTAATGTTCAAGTAACGTAGAAATAAGTCAAAAGTAATATTTGAGTTGTATCAATATGCAATTAATCTGTAGTTTACTTTCTTACAAACTGCTTTTATAACTTTCTCTAACACACTGAGCTGGGTTTCAGACCGAGTAAAGCCAATCTTAAACAATCTGACTCCTCAACTGCTAATTCTAAGCATTCAGAAGTCATCACAGTAACAGCTTTGGCTTCATTGGGTCACTAACAACCTTCAGCTCTTTGCACCTCGCAGAATGGTACTGTTGCCTTGCAGGGAGTGCCTGGAGGCAAGTTTGGCTCTTGTGTTGGAGAAAGTTTGCACTAAACCTACTTTTCCAAGCCTATGGAACACCCATCCTCAAACCTGTTTACAGGAAAACGCCACATCACAGAGCCCACTGAGGGGTAATTTTGGAAGCGACCAAAGGCGTGCCATCAGAGTGGCGTTCCCTGCCGTTCTCTGAAACACTCATAATGAGAAGCGAAGAAAACATTTATTTTTTCCCCTAACTCGCCTCCCTACAGTGGCATGAAAACGCAAAAGACTCCGGCTTTAACGCAGCGCTACACAAAGCCTGCGTTCTATCTTTCTGCCGTAAGAACACAAGGAAGCATAAAACAAACAAATGCACTAAAAATACTAACTTTGCCTATGCAAACATTCCCCCTTAATGAGACACTCGTTTAGAGCAAGTGGCAGTGCTTGCTTGGTTGTCGGGAGCCTGTGGTTTCACTGTAGTGAGACGACCTAGAGGAGATCAGAGGGGGGTGGTGTGGGAATGGGGGGATGGAAGGCAGGCAGACAAATGAAAGCTTGGAAAGGAGGAAAGGAGCGAGAGGAGGAATCAAACAGCGATTGCAGGAGTGTGTGCATGTTTCTCATATCTCAGAGGGGAGCTGGAAAATGGGAAAGGGGTTGGGGTTTATAAACTTGGGGTCTTGACTGCTTTGGAGCATGTTATCCTCTTTTAGTCACACCTAGAGGCCTTGCGTTTCCTCTCTACAGCAAAAGCAGCATTGGCAAACCGTGATTGCATGTATTGTTCCAAAAGCTACTGTTCAGGGTGATTTGGCCTCAGGGCTGAGTCTGGAGAAGTGTTGGCAAGATTTCTCTCTTTGTGGAGGAGGCTCAAGATATGTTGTGTTGACTGTCTTAGCTTTTTATCGTTTTATTATTATAGCTGTTTATAATAACAGTCAGATAAGGAATCCCCCAAAATGACAAAAAGAGATTAATAAATTATCTGATGCATTGAAATTATGACGGAATACAAAAATGCAATTTTTTAATATTCCTACATTTTTCTTTTACATGTTTGTTTTACTTGACTTTTTTTATAGATTCCAGTATATATACACTGCTCAGAAAAATTAAGTGAACACTGAAATCACACACTGGATCTCAATGAAAGAAAGATTCGAGTTGAATATCTTTACTGATATAAATTCTGTACTTCGTTGAGAACAGAATGACATGAGGACAGTCAATGGAAAACAAAATCATCAACTCGTAGAGGGCTGGATTTAAAATCACCAACAAGCAAAGTAAAATAATTACATGAATTTCATCACCGTAGCTCATAATGTGACTCAGTATTGTGTATGGCCCCCATGTGCCTGCATGCTCCAGATGAAACAGTGTGACCTGGGAGGTCTGTGGTGCTACTTGGTGGTGTCGGACGCACCGATACATAACATCCCAGAGGTTCTAAAGTCAGTTTAGTTGTGAAGCGTGAGGGTCAGTCAGTGACATCAATGCCTTCATCATCCAGGAACTGCCTACACACTCTGGCCACATGAGGCTGGGCATTGTCCTGCACCAGGAGGAACCCAAGGCCCAATGCAGTGTAAAGTCTGACGATAGCTCTGCAGATAGCTGTAGGCTATCAAGTGGAGGTTTGTGCGACCCTCCGAGGATATTCCTCCCCAGACCATCACCGACCCACCACCAAACTGTTTATTCTGGACAATGTTGTAGGCAGCATAATGTTTACCATAGTGTCTCCAGAGTCTTTCACATCTGTCACATGTGCTCAGTGTGAACCTGCCATCATCTGTGAACAGAACAGAGATCCAATGGCAGACCTGCCAACTCTGGTGTTCTCTGGTGAATGCATTGAACTGCACGATGCCCCATTTGCCTACACATAATCCTGACTGTTAGTCTGTATCAGTATTTAATACAACAGGCTTAGATATATTTCACACTACAGGACATCTGTTTAATAAAATGATTTCAGACCGTAAAATATTCAATGAACTGGCTAGCTAGTCAAGCATACTCAGCTAGCTAACAGCACATCTCCATGGGTTTTGGCTTGTATAATTTTCAGATAATTATCATGATGTTTCCTTTAAAGTGATTTAAACTAAAGACACCTGATCATATAGGTCTGGGATGCTCATCTGTCTCTACTGTCTCAGATATTGCTGCTGCTATGTATTTAGCTTTTATGCTCCCAGGTTGCTAGTTCCAGGTCATTTAATAGAAGGAGACTGAGCTACAATGTAGGAATTTGAAACAACTAAAATGGGCGCAAATCAATGTTTTTGGATGCATTCTCTTGGATGCAGATAGCTTCTGCATTAATATGTCTCCGTATTTACGCCCATTACCTAACTAAGATATTTTGTCTGGAATAAAAAGCTTGTTCAAACAAGTACAAGGTAACATAAAGATGAATGTATTCACTATAACCGCATGTCGGGAACGCATATTTAGCTGGTTGTTCACATTCTGTGGTCCACAGCATATATAAAAGAAACATTGAGCAAAATCTGCTCACTCACAGGGCAGCACATAGACGGGGCAGTATATTGCAGCCATATACTATAACATCGTCTTATTTGCCAGCTATATACTGGCCAGATGTCCTGGCAAAACAGCTGTCGACCATCATCCTGCAGAGAGTACTCCAGTTCTGTCTGCTGTTAGGGTGCACAAAGATCTCAGTCCACACTTGTTCCTGAGCCCTTTAATCCTCATTCGACTTCTGCTGTGGGTTTTGCCTTCATTACTGCTTGCTAAAGGGCTGAGTGTGCACTTAGGGACCTGCGACCCAGCCTAGGAGCGTTTCAAAGTATTAAAACTTTACAGACAGCTGGTTGAAACAGAGCATTTAGTTTACAGCCATGTAAAAGGTGGCTAGAATGAGGAGGTGCCTTAATCAAAGCTGATCCCACTTTCTTGGCACATATATACTGTATATATATATATATATATAGTCTCTTGGATATATATATATATATATATATATATATATACAGTCAAGCCTGAAATTATTCATACCCCTGGCAAATTTTGACTTAAATT
>JAOVYV010000027.1:9237947-9253619 GCA_025674545.1 Hassar affinis
GAATGGCTTAAAATCCCTCTGACCACTGTGCAGGACTTGTATATGTCATTCCCAAGATGAATTGATGCTGTATTGGCTGCAAAGGAGGCCCTACACCATACTAATAAATTATTGTGTTCTAAAATGACAGGTGTTTCAGTTTGATTGTCTAACACCTGTATATATATATATATATATATATACATACATACATACATATATACATACATACATACATACATGCTGTATATTTATGTGTTCATTGAACAGTAAGTAATAGTTTTTCAAATCATTTCATCAAGTTTAAGTTAACCAAACTAAAAAGTATTGGTTGGACATAATGTATAGTTGCAGCAACAGAAGGAAAACAGCAGAACTTTTGTGTATGATCTATGAAACTTATAGGCAATGATGTAAATAAATGTTGTGTTCTGTTGAGTCGGGTTTTTCCTGGAACATACATCCCCTGTTATATGGCAGCATAAAGATGTTTGGGTTCATGTCAACCTGCTTGCGTGGCACCCCTCTTATTTTTTGAATGGCGTGATTGCCTGGCATGTATTCCCCGTCACATACAGTACACATTCCATATGAACCACCCGACCCACCAAATGTTCTCAGTTTCAGGTTTGCAGTATGGCAGGTGCTTCAGACTTTAAGACGTTGTGCCAGCAAGTGTTGTTTTTCCTCCTGAAACTTGGCAGCGAGGATATGACAGACTCTCGAGCTGTGACTTTAATAACAAGAATGCAAGAAAGTAGTCGGAAAGGAAGCTTTCAGGGACATGGAATTAGCGGGGATCCGTGGTCCGTCTGTGCTCGGAGCGCACTGTCACAGAGCTGGAGACGCTCTGGGAGGCCTGGGAGCAATGACGAGGGCAGCACATTCAGCTCGATAGACAATTCTCTCCTAGAGCAGATGTGTCAGCCACCCACACTCTGAAAGATGTGGACTGTGTGTGTGTGTGTGTGTGTGTGTGTGTGTGTGTGTGTGTGCGTGCGTGTGTGTGTGTGTGTGTGTGTGCGTGTGTTTTTCTTTTTCCTTGCCTGAACCTTTAATTTAGCTTTGACGTTGTATGGCATGTTTTGAATTCTGCCTGCATGTCAGGTGATGACAGCGTGATCAGTTCAGTAATCAAATCTTCAAATGCGAGCAAATTGTCTCTTGGATACAATGAAGCAAGTAATAGCTAGTGAAATGAGACATTAGTGCTCCAAACTATAAAGACTTCATACATTAAGATACTTTAATGAGCAGTGTGACACTTTTTACTTCCTATTTCTGCCTCCCTGCTGTCTGGAGAAGTTTTCTTGCCCTTTTGAGCTCCTGTGCAGCCGCAGAGGCCCTTCCTGAACAGGCGATTAAAGGAAAGACTGCCCCCTGCAGAAAATACAGGGCACAACCCTCAGGGCTGACCCTCCTCCCTCCGTGTCCCATGTGTCCTCCCTCTCCTTTTGCTGCTCTGATCCACCCTACACCAGGGAGCCAATGAGACATGACCAGGTGCCTTCTCTGAGGCAGTACAGCCATGGGGTGTTTCTCCTTGGAAGCTTTATTATCTTTAAAACTGAGAAAAAAACTACTTAAGGAACTGACAGAGGCCTTCAAGAAACATCCTGAGCTCAGTGCAAGAAGCAAACAAATAAAGCAGCGGAACATAGGGAAAGAACGGCTTGCACCTTGCTTCGATTCCACAGCTGGAGCAACATCACACGACTCCTGCCAAAGCAAGGCTGCACTGCCTATTGACAAGGGAATCTTTAAGAGCGTTTCTTGTGCAAAACTTGACAAAACATCCCCAGATTGATTTTATGTCTGACTTTTGCTGCCACTTAAGAGACAGGGCGGTTTTGTTTCGCAGCTGAACCCCACATGCCGACTGCTTTTCCTTCAGGGCATTCTCACTGTGTTGCAGGCAGGGGATGAACTCTTGGGCAAATCTATCTTGTGCAGAAGAAGCACACAGCTCAGAAAGTGCAGGCAAAGCGTAATGAAGCGAAAGGTGGAGCGAGAGCAAGTTTCTGCCGTTTTTCAAACACCCTCAGCCATCAAAGACCTTGTGCTGCTGCACGCTTGTGGAAAAGTTTTGCATGTTGATTCCATCTCCAAGGCAATTTTTTTTTGTTTGTTCCTCTCCCTCTCTCTCTCTCTCTCTCTCTCTCTCTCTCTCACTCACTCTAAAATGTTTCACTGTGTAGGAGTTTGACTCTGAAGATGGCAGGATGGCGTGTCTCGTTTTGGAGTTTTGTCAGCTTTATGCGCAAGCGCGGCAGCCTACTCCTTTGGCACTCAGACGCATGCTCTCACTTCCTTCTTTGCAAACATTTGCCGTGGGTGGGTTTGCTTGGTTTGCACCGGCAATGATCTATCATTATAAGGTGTGTGAGCTTGGTGGCGAGTGTAAACTTGGCGAGCTCCTGCTGTCGCGCCACCAGGCCCAAGCCCTGTTAGCTCAGCGATTTCTGAGTGGTCAAGTCGTCTTGCCACAATCGCATGCTGGCGCCACAATCGCATAGCCCAACTGCAACCCTTTGACTCTGTAATGAATACATGCTGAAAATACACTCAGCCGCCTTGCTCTTCCCCCGCTGCTTGCCGGTGACCAGAGAACTGGACCATTCTAGTAGGATGAGCCACAGGCTTGGTCACCTGGACCATGTGGTTATGAGACTAACAGTACTACACTGACAAATCGGGGCTAACCGCTGACCTGCAAGGAGACCACTGGCCAAAGCATGGGGTATATATGATATGGTACCACGGAGAGGGGAAGAATGGCAATGAGTGTTGATGGCGGCCGTTCGTGTGTGTACACACGTGTGAAGCCCCTAACCCGCAGGCCATAAATACATTTGGTTAAAAACCTTCTCAAGCTTGCTGGCTGCTGCAGGTATCATCAGGCCAGTAATTTTCCATAATATCTTCTCTCTTTTTCCCTTTACAGGTGCCTTCTGTTCATTTTCAGTCTGAACATGCTACAGGCTCCAAGTCATTAACAAATTCATAATTAGAGGAGAAAATTATGTCATAAAATATTCTCAAATAACACATATTCTTGATCAAGGTAACCACAGAGTATTTGTGTTCACTTATTAAGAGGAGTCAAGCAGCCAGCTACACATAACAGTTGCTGATTTATTTCAAGTGCAGGGTTTGTGTGAAGTGATTAAAGTCAACTGCATGAGATTTTACAAAAAGTGTTAACTTTAGAACACTAATGAAGATTCAGGATGCTGCTTTTTTTACGGGTAGGAAATCCTAGACTCATTTTGCACTGTTTAGCAATTTATTCATTTGATGCTCATTGTTTTCACATCTGATATTTGCCATACTTTATGAACCATACTTCAATTCACATACCAGTATCAAATGCTGTACATAGGGATATCCATTTAATTAATAATAACGGCAGAGAGGTATGCATTTACACAGTTTAATCCATGAACTATGCAAATTGTGATAAATCATCTCTTTAATTCTGTCACAGGTTGAAGCTGGCTCTCTCCCAGTTTTTGAACTGGTTTATATGCCTTCCTGTTCAATGGCAAGACCTATAGAATACTGAGCCACTGAATGCTGCAGCAGTTTGTCTGTGCACAGAAACAAGAGGCATGCTGTACGAACAGCACTTCTGATTTATTTAGAAGTAAAAGAGGAGAGAGATGAGGGGGGAAAACCTTCCATGCCAAAAAGAAAATGCTGACCAAACAAACACACCAACAACCAGATTGGCCACTTGTGGGTATTTATAGATGGCATTTGGCGGCACTTGAAGGCAGCCCGGAGATTTTAATTGAATGTTGCTATTCCAGTCACTGCATCAAGATAGACGTTTTAGTTCCTTCTACTTGCTTTAGTCTCGGAATTTGCAATTGTGCGCTTTATGTTTTTTGTGTTTTTCTGTGGTGTTTCTGGCCAGACGAGGCCAGAAGAAATCTTTTGGTTAATTTCCCAGTAATAATTGATATACGTACATGTATATCTCAGAGATGTGTAACTAGAAAATGTTGGAAAGCAGGCATCCAGAACACTAGAGAAGTCACCTCATCATTTGTATTAAGTCCTCCTTTATAAACTCTTAAAAGGTGTTTCAGACATTATAAGATTTTACATGGCACTGGCATTCATTTGATATGATGATTGATATCAAACTATTCTATAAGGTGATTACAGTCCATGCAGAATTCTTTAGACAAATAAGATGTATGTGTGTGTGTGTGTGTGTGTGTGTGTATATATATATTAGAAAATTATAATAATATTGAGGTCAGTGGAGTTGGACACTGCCAGGAAGTCAGCGGACACATGACTCAACCGGTTCAGGAAAAATAACGCTATTGAATCAACACAGGTCCAGGGATGAATATACATGCATCTATGTACAGACACACTCACAAAAACACACACACACACAGAACACGAGGAGGGTAGGTAACAAACAGTGCCCAAGTGTCCAGCTCGAGCTGATAGTATAAAATCAGAAGCATCAGAAGCAGATTTTTATAAAACCATTATGAGTGTTTATTCCTCAACAGCTTCTACGACATGGCAAATAATTTAATCTAACAATAAACAATGATGGTTACGTGTGAGATTTTGACTTCTGATTAAAATCAGGTGAAATTGATTTGTTAAATGTCAACTGAGAGTTTGATATTTGCACAGAAAACAGGACAGTTTAGCTATTAAGCTGAACTTCCTTATGGTATTTGAGCTTTATAGCTCCTTCACATTTGTAAATGACATCAACCTGAAATGACAAGGAGCAAATTTTCAAGTCTAAGTAATATATAGATGTATGCAGGTTTGGCATCAAGGGCTAAACAGCTATTTATCCTGACATTCTAACACTTTGAAGTACTTCACAATATTCATGGGGACAAGACAGAACTCAAATTCATACTTAGTTTTTTTGGAGTTTGCATTTCACCCATAGTTTCAAGTCTTCTGCATGAATTGCTTCCATACCAACATGGGAATAATGGGACACTCTCTCACTCTGGTGTCTCTGGTTTTCCTCTGTCTCAGTCCTTTTCTCACTTTCTCCATCATCCCTGTCAGAGGACTCTTCAAGCATTTACCCATCATGACGGCAAGTCTTTTGAAGGTATGAGAAACCAAAAGTAACTGTAGTGCCTCACTTATATGCTTGCTACGGTGTAGCATTGTCCCCAGATTCCTTAGCCTTCAGTACACCTGTTTTTCCTTATCCCACTTCCTAAAGACATTCATATGCATGTGTTGTATGTTTTTTGATCTTGGAGTGTGAAGGTGTGGGCTTGGGTTCATTTTCCTTTTTTTCCATCTCTTTGTTCAGATGATGCAGCATTCCCAGCATTTTCTTTTACTCTATGAAAAATATTCACATAAGAACATGAAAATCAAAAACAAAGCAAGGGGAAGGAGGCACACGCATGCCTGTCTAGGTTAATTAGCTACATGTTGATTAAAATTCAGTGCTTTTAAACCTTGTGCTCTTGGTAGCGCTAACTTGCATTGAGAGTGGATACATTGTCTTTATTCTTAATTGCAGACCAAAATTAGCATTCAGATTACTTAGAGGAGAAGTGGAGTGTAGACTGAGAGGGAAAATAAAGGCAGCATCAACAAACGCTGATAAGGAAGCACACATGGGAAGAAGACTTACATGCAGGAATTGTAGACATATCCTATTATGACTAAAGCTTACAGTGGACTCAGTGGCTACTTGGAAACAAGATGCACTGGATATATTTATGGTTCATTTCATTATTTATTGGTAATAAGTTGTGCTGGGGAAAAAAAACAAGAATTATACAATCAGCCCAAACATTTCAGAGAATTGAATCGTTGTATTTTCTGACAAATTAAAGAAGATTGGGGTTCTTTTTTCTTCATTAAAGTATATATCATTCAATGTTATTTACCATTTACCCTCAATGTCTACAAAATGTGAATGACATAAAGAATGTATGCAGCATGTGACACATCCGTGGCTAGCGGTAATGAACGACAGCCCTCACAGAACGCTGCTCCAGCCTCAGCTCTGACTCACTCAGCCGACTAATAAAGATGACACCTGACAGCTAACAATGCTCGTCAAAATCCCTGCAATTCCTCCAGAAGACAAGAAGCTGGGTGTCTGCTTTCTCCTTCCCTCCCCACATCTGTCTGCCAGGCCTCTTTCTCTCTCTTTTTCTTCTCAATCCTTTTTCACTTCTCTTTGTCTCGGAGAACATCTTGAGGAGAACAAGCCATGTTTTTTCACGCTTGGCCTCTGACTAGTCCAACCATTTGGTGTACCATCAAAAGCTCCATTACTGACAGCTGTCACTTATTTGGCCCCTGGAACCAGTTGGAATGGAGTGAGAGAATGTCGTGCAGCCTAGTCATACACAAGCCATGGGGCACCTGTCGCCGGGCATGTCCGCACACGGGCAAACAATAAACAGTGATTAAAAAAACTAGAGAGGTGGCTGCTGCTTCAGCTTTCTGTTTTTTTTTTTTGTTTTTTTTTGTTTTTGCCCCAGTGCTACCCACTCACACCCCCGCTCAGTATGAGCGCCAACCCCCAGAAATCACTACTGTGGTTGGCCACAGGGCCCTACCCAATCTCGCCTGCCCTGAAACCACATGAGGGTGTGGTTCCGGCTGGGGACAGGGAAGCCATTTATTTTGGGTGCATCTCTTCAGACTGACTCATGTGTTGACTGGAAAACTGGCCTTGTGCCTCCAAACGAGATCAGCATTCAATGGGATATCAGTCCATTGCCCTTAGAGGCCTCTTCTTCACTGGTTAGTTTTATGTAAACAATTCAATAGCCTGAGTGTGACAACACAAGTGATAAGTTATGCTATATATTATACAAACCCCATTTCCAGAAAAGATGGGACACATTCTAAAAATGCAATAAAAATCTGTAATTTGTTAATTCATTTGAAGATTTATTTAAGAGATGTTTCTCAGCACAAGAATGCAAAAAATGTTGGTCTTTCACCATCTACAGTTCATAATATAATAAACAGGTTCAGGGTGTCAGGGGAAATCCTTGTGCAGAAGGCCAAGGGTGGAAACTGCTACTGAATGTGTGTGAACATCAAGCCCTCAGGTGGTATTTTTTGAGAAACAGTCATGCTACCGTGATGGACATAGCCACTTGGGAGGACTTTGGAAAATCATTGGCACTTAATACAGTCCAACGCCGCATCAGGAAAAGCAACCTGAAATTCTATTATGCATGGAGAAAGCCATATATAAATGCTTTATAAATGGTGAGTTCTCTGGGTCCGAAGTGATATGGACCAAAAAACAGTGGAAAAGTCCATGTTCCATTTTGTTTTGCTAAAGATGCTAAAGATGAAAAATGCAGACAGTTGTCAACAAAAAGGGCAAAACCACGGGGGTGCATCACAGACATGGGTGATTTCTATATATACATTATATATATCACGTTACCATTGATGCAGAGGATTATATATTGGTATTTTGGACAGACATGTTGCCGGCAAGATGACGTCTTTTCCCAGGACAATGCCAGGCCTCATTCTGTACGAGTTACTACAGAATGGCTTGACAAGCCTGCCTGCAGTCCAGATCTGTCTCCTATTGAAAATGTATGGTGCATCATGAAGACGAGAATCATGCAAACGTAACCACAGCTGTTGTTGCAGCTTTTGTTTGTTAAATAAAGGTTCAAGTGAATTAACAAATTACAGATTTTATTGCATTTTTAGAAAGTGTCCTAGTGTTTTTGCAAATGGGGTTTGCACACAGAGTATTATCACAGCACATTATTATAATACAACCTACCAATACCAACCTATCAATGTCAAACATGCCCATAATCTATAAGCAAAAGGAAACCGATTACTATACTAATTACTATACTAAGTATTTCAGTGTTTCTCTTAAGATAAAAATGAAAATTTTTTTAGTAAGATAGGGAATGAGCAAGAGTAATGTGGGAATGTGAATAAGTGCTGTGGGCACCATCAGACGCAACAGCAGATGCTGAAGACATTGTGCTATCTCACAGCTTTGACAAGCCTGCTGCCATGAAAGCATGTTCTTCAAATAAAAAAGAAGACCCATAGAACTGTGTATTTTGCTTTGCTTAGCAGTTTTAAACAGATCCGGATAATGAATCAAAGTAAAAATGGTCAAATCATTATGCATGATAAAATAATAATAAATAGTAAAAAAAAATGCTCAATTCACATAGTATCCATATTCATTTATGATAGCTTTCCAGAGTAGAATTAATGTCAGTAGATTATGTGTGATGTTCTGGCTTGATTTCTATTCTCGTTACTGTAAGTAAAAATATTTGTTCTGCATCAGCTTCAGAAACATTTATTCAACGTTTTTTGGTTGGTTGGTTGGTTGGTTGGTTTTAATGTGTGTGTGCACGCGTGTGTGTGTGTGTGTGTGTGTGTGTGTGTGTGTGTGTGTGTGTGTGTGTGTGTGTGTGTGTTTCATGGGTACTAGTCTGGAGAACATTAGCTCTTGAGAGCCACTGACAAAAGGTCTTAAACATAAAGCTTCACAGCTGGAACATTCCAGATGGCAGAAGCAGTCAATAAAGAGAGGGGTGAGAGGCCCATAAAAACACATAAAAACATAAAACTCACCACCATAAAAACAGACCAAAAACTCTAACAAGGCGGTTATTTATCTGCCTGGCAAGCCAATGCTGGAGTGTCCATTCAAAACCATTGGCTTTAAATTAATTCTTCCTCAATATAATGTTATTAGAGGATGGAGGCTTTTTTCAATTTTGCATAAATAACTGCCCACATTTGTGTGTGGTAATTCTATTGTTATGACACGATACGACAATAATGCAACATTATTGAAATTCTTAGGAATGCAAAGAAAATTATACAACATATCCATAGAGCAGTGACATAGGCTCCAATGGAGATCATGTGATTCATGGAAAATAAACACAGGAGACATGGAAGACTGCATATTTGATGTTGGGTTATGATGGTAAAATGGGTGGGGGTGGGTTACTTTTCCTTTGGTCATATTGTCATATTCTATCATACATGTATGAATGGCTTCAAATGGCTTCACTTTCCCTTATGGAAAATGTGGCAGGAGCAGCTCTACATGAATTATCATTCCATGGTCTCGACAGTGCGGGGCTGATCTTGCAATCTTTTGGTTGGGGGAAGGCAAGCCTGTGTGCAGAGATGCACACTTACCCATCATAGACAGGCTCTCCCGCTAACAAAAGGCAGACACTCTTTGCTTGCCTGTCCCCGCGCCTGGGACATGTGGCACGCTGACATTCCCGGCACCCACACTGGCAGGGGAACGTGCCAATTAGCGGCCATCTAAGAGAAGGGGGTTGCTGGCTGGGGGAGGCTCTGCAGAGGAAGGCTGGGTGGGGATGTATGGGAGGATGGATGGAGTTAGAGAGGGGTGGAGCAGTGGTACAAGCCCAGACCTCAGGAATGCCTCATGCTTAGACAGAAGGTGTAATTAGCCGGCTGTCCTTGGGTGTCCGGGCCACATCAACGGAAACCCCAGCCCATGGGTTTAGTGGCATTGGTGGACAGGGTTGTGACCTGCAGCGGCTCCACCCGACACAGTTGAGACACAGCAAAGGCAACCAAGTCTAAGCTTGTGAAAGAGACTTCAGGGAAGGCTTTAACCAAGTCCATGCAATCTTTCACTGTCAGAGTCCCAACACCCACTCACTCATCATATTTACTCTCTCATTCATGCTAACATGCTTGGTAAATGCACAGATATATACAGATGCTCTTTGCTTGACAGATCACCTCCCTCCACCACCACCATACTACCCTCCACACCTCTCAAAACTAAATTGCTGATTCTCCCTTGACAGCTGGTAGACAGTCCTTTAGGAGGACAGCAACCAGGGTGGGGGAGGCTTGGGCAGCCAGGCTGTCTACTCAGGCTTCTGGGCAAAATACACAGAGATTCATAATGGCGTTCCTGCCTGTCTTCCCTTGTGGTGCAGGTGCCCTAATGTGAGAAAAGCAGGAGATTGGGGTGAGATGAGTATGGCATGTGGGTGGGACAAGGATCCCCTCCAATTACTCAGGACAAGGCCAATCCACAATGTTCTCAAAACCTATGTCATTTTGTCACTAAAAAAGGACAAGGAAATATAGAAATAAATATTAGAGAGATTAGCTATAGAAGAAAGTGAGAATTAAGTGTAAAAACAGTGACAATGATATGATTAAAAGGAGAAATTAGTTCGTGCTCAAATGGCAGTAACACAATTAAACATTGATCATTAGCAATGCACCCAGGTATCAAAGACAATTACTTTAAATAGGTAATTATTGAAGTACTCTGTGAAAGTTGGGCAATTATCCATATAATTGCACTACATACTGGAATTGCCATGTAATTATAATATAACCCTGGAAGAATGCCATCCAAAACTATTAGTATTTTCTCACTGTATTGGCATTTAGTTTCAGCAGTTGAACTGTTCTGAACCTCCAGCGCAGCATCCTCTCATCAGTGACCTAATTGAACAGCTGCTGGCTTGGCGGTCACTAAGGACATGAACCAACTGGGACAGATGTGTGCTGTGAGCCTGGTGCCCAGTGTCCAGTATAGAGCTCCTCATGCCAGCTCCTCACATGCCCCTAAAATGTCAAGTGCCATAGATACTGCCAAATACACCACCTATAACTTGGTGGTGATCAATCCAACCATGATAGCTGACTTGACAAATATAGGACTAAGTAAATAGGTAAGTAAATAGTATAGCATCTGATGCTCATGCAAGTCTACTTAATTTTAATTCAGCTTCAGCCAATTAAGGACGCTTCAATACAGGGTTACAGGATCTTATTGTGCAGGGCTTTGGAGGCTTGCTTGGAGCGAGGAAGACAGTTGTTTTTGACCAACCAGCTACCATTCCTCTCATTAAGTTCTATTAATCCATTTACCCTTTACCGGTGCCTGACACAAAGCTTCTTACTGCTCTCTCCTTTCCAAAGCTGAAATGACACAGTCACTGCAGGCTACATTGGAAGCCATGAGGTCATGTTGCTGATGATGGTGTTGGCTAAGGGTTTTGAGAGGGGACGGGTAGCGCCTCAAGGGCTACAGACGAGAGGAGAGAAAAGGAGAGGAGTGAAGGAGCAAGCCAGAGGGATTCAGGAGTGTGAGATATTCATTAGCAGAGTCAAGCTGACACACCCGCCCCCTCACAGCTTCTACCACAGAGCCTGATCTGGACCTGTTATCATCTGAGATCAGCAGTGTGGGAGTGTTCATGTAGGTAAGTGAACGAAGGCTATATGTCTACAGCATACAATCATTTTATAATAGTTCCCTCATGCCAACCCGTATGAAAAGTTAGAAAGGGCAAAGTTTAGAACAAGGTTTAGCAGTTGCATGGTTCATATAAATTCAATTAATTAACTCCCACATAGTGTGTTTTAGTATAATTAATATACATTTTGTGTGAGGTGCTGGGTTGGAACCTACAATATAGTCTACTCATTATTTTTCTCTGCAAGGCAGCCATTGCACTGTCAAATGTCAAAAGATAAATAAATAATCATAACACACACACACACGTTTGTATTGATATACAATAATAATAATCATTATTATTATTATTATTATTATTATTATTATTATTGCAGTTAATTAAAGCTATCCCATACCCTAACCATAGTAATGAAAAAGCAATTTCTTGGCTCTTTTATTTTTTTATTTTTGTTAAAATCTACAACAACAATCCTTATGGGGACCAGCAAAATTACCACAAGGGGACATTTGGTTCCCACAAAGGCATAAAAACACACATGGACAGACAGACAGACACACACACACCCACACACACACACACACACACACACACACACACACATATGAAGGACTGCACATGAGCAGCTAGTCTAGCAAGACCTTGTTCAGCAATTGAAGACAAATGCACCAGACCATCCCTTTGTGCAGTGCCAAGCCACATCATTGTTAGAAAACCACACTTCTTTTTTTTTTATTAAAACCTTTACACAATGACAGTGGCTACAAAGTCAATCGCTGTCTGATTATCCTTTAGCAGCTTGCCAGGGTGCTTGTTCACACATTCTAATGAAAGTTGAAGATTGCCAATCTGAAGTGAGAATACTGTTATACTTTCAATATGAATTCCCAAATTGTCTTAGGAAAACAATCATGTTAAAAAACACAGCAGCATCCAAGCTGAGATTTAGATTCAATAAGCAATGATCCAAGCTTTGTAGAGACTTAGTATTCTGTACTAATTTTTTATGAGTGTATTTTGAATGAATGGTACAGCAGAGGTGGCAGGGAACATTAAATCCGCACTTGTCAAGTTGTTTTTTGCCCCTCATTCTTGGGGAGTTACTTGCATTTTTTTAAAGTTTTATTTGCTTGTCATATTACTGAGAAACTGCATAATTCACTGATATAAGGAACAGCTTTACCTCTATTAAAAACTGGAGACTCCTTCCAGAAAACGTACATTTACATTTACATTTAAGGCATTTGGCAGACACCCTTATCCAGAGTGACTTACATTTATCTCATTTATACAACTGAGCAGTTGAGGGTTAAGTGCCTTGCTCAGGGGCCCAACAGTGGCAGCTTGGTGGTGCTGGGGCTTGAACCCCCCAACCTTCTATTCATTAACACAACACCTTAACCATTGAACAACCCCTGCCCCAAAACTTCACCACTATCAACACTTACACATAAAATTAGAAGATATTAAAACATATTAATGTTTTAGAAAGTAATTTATAGAATGTTGCACATTGTAGCTGGCCTTCTGTCAGAGCTGCTATTATAGAAAATTAATCAGCACCTTCTGACCAATTAGATTCAAGAATTCAACAGAGATTTGAAAAAATTATTAGGTACGATAGTGAAACGTTCTCTGAAGAGAACAGAGACTTTCGAAACGGGCTATAAATGAACCAAACATCATTAGCTCTACCTATGCCAAAACCACACAGCTTAGTACACTAATTAGACTCTTTCACCAGTTTCATCATTCAATTTACTTGATGTACAGTCGACCTCCGGCATATTTGGTGTGTGATGAAGTTATTATGAGCTTCATTGCACTAATTTAACTTTTTTTTTTTGTCCAAGGTCAAGCTTGACAAAGATGTAATGTGACCCTTGAAGCCTGGGAGACAAAGTCATGGATCACAAACCTCACACCTGATCATGAAGGACTAGTCTGAGACAGCCAGAGAGGACAATAACATGCATTTCCCAGACAGAAAATATACTCCACTGATATGAATGAAAACTGATTTAACTGATTTAATCTAAAGACTTATTTCTATTTTCGAAGCAGAGTTTTTTTTTAAGAAAGCTTGATCCTAGGGATAATAATGCATATAGTATAATAATGCCAAATATTGATATTCAAATATACCTATGAATATCACAATTGGCCATGAATGTATTTGAGCTGCATATTGTTTAAAACCCACAGTCACTATGCACTGTAACACCCTACTGCAAGCGGCTCCATTTCTTCCCAGTGTGTAAGAATGTAGGGCGCTCCATGTTTTCTGCCCAGCCCTGGTACCTCTCCTCTTTGCGCTTATCTGGTGCTAGGGACCATGGGGAAGGACAAGTCCTGGCTGTCCTGGCTCTTGACAGAGGAAATAAATCACGGCGCACACCGGAGGATATCCTTCCAGGCTACAATCTGGGAACTTCATTATCCCGCCCCTGCCACCAATATTCCTATGCATATCGGCTGTGATTGGGCCCAGGCCCCGCCATAGTGTAGCCTATTTCTGTCAGCAGCTGAAGAGCGAGAAATCAGTCTTCCCACCGCAGACTGATAGAGCGAGGGCTTTGGAAAAGGATGACTTTGAATGAGCCAGGAAATCCTCTAGAAGACGCTGCACATGAAGAGATGTACTTGCAGAGGGAAATGGGAAAGACTAAGTGGGGTGGGAGAGCAAAATGCGATATGAAAGAAAAGTCCTTACTAAGCTTGCTGACTGTGGCCCTAAAATGATTTTATTTGTTTGCAAATTGGGAATTACCAGATGAGTTTAAACATACATTCTTGACCTTCTAGGTTTCTGGCAAACTTACAGCCAGGGATTTGTTACACATTTGTTAATTCTGATCATTATGAGTAAATTCAGATACTTATTTGATTTGTGTTGTGTTTTAATGGTGCTCTTGTACATCCTTCTCTAACCACTTACCACAATATATATGGAGCTTTTCAGAAGTAAGTGCTTATGTGTGTATGAGAGAGGATGAGAGAGATTGCATTGTGGAGCTCTATCATTAAAACCTTTTGCATTACATTTGAAGACACTAAGATGCAGCAGAATTTCCGGGCAGTGGTTCTGAGTGGATCGACCTGTGCTTGTACTCTACAGCTATTGATTGTATGTGTGTATGTGTTTATATGTGTGCTTGCCGTTAGTTAACTCTATAAGTAGCAGTTAATGTTGTTGTTAAGTGTGGAATAAAACATGACATGGTGTGCTGTACTGGGAAAATAATCAATGATTGAGTGGTGTGATGCAGCCTGACACAAAGTGGAGAATCAAATCCAAACCACCCTGAAGTTCCATAGTGACATGTATTATAGTTATATTTAATGTCACAGACCCTCCATAAGACCATCCATAAGACTCTCCTTATAGCAGATACAGTATAAACAGGAGACTTTCTGTTTCCTGTCTTACGTGTATAAGATGAATGCTTACGAATAGTTATATATAGTTATATATAATATATATTATATATATAATAGTTAAGTCTTAATAGTGGAGTCTCCTTCCAAAAACGTTAAGAAACTGTAAAAAAAATTTTACTGACTATAAAATAATTTATACATTACTGACTATATTTTTTTATTTGTTGATCAAGTCTTTTTTTTATTTGTCTATTATGAGACTTAGATTACGTGGAGCATCTGCCATATCATGAATTAGCTTTTACTATAGATTAGATTCAAAAACATATTAGAAAAAGCATATCAATATAATAAAATTATCATTTGAATTACTACCTGCAGAACTCTCAGAGCTGCTGCTACAGAAAACTAATCAACACCTTCTCACCACTCAGATTAAAGAACTCAGTCGTGCTGCTTTAAATATATAGTGTAACAAAAAAAACATTCGTACTTGATCTGGAAATATCTCCTTGCCTTAAATAAAGAACTTGGAAATGACCAGGAATGTACAGACTAATACAGATATATATAGTATATACAGTACCAGTCAAAAGTTTGGACACACCTTCAGTGGTTTTTCATTATTTTCTGCATTGTAGATTAATACTAAAGTAATCCAAACTATGAAGAAATACATCTGGAATTATTTAGTAAACAAAAAAAGTGTTAAACAAACCAGAATACGTTTTATATTTTTGATTCGTCAAAGTAGTCTTGCTTAGTTGACAGCTTTGCAAATCTTGGCATTTTCTCAGTTAGCTTTATGCTGTCACCTCTGGGAACTCCTTCAAGACTGTTAGAAAACCTGAAGCTGATTGAGAGAATGCCAAGATTGTGCAAACCTGTAATCAAAGCTAAGCTAGGAGCCTACTTTGAAGATCAAAAATATAAAACATAGTATAAAAGTATCTAAAATCTCAAACATATTTTTAAGTTTACTACTTGATTCCTTATGTGTTCCTTCATAGAACAATTAAAAAAACATTGAATGAGAAGGTGTGTCCAAACTTTTGACTGG
>JAOVYV010000027.1:9303277-9323150 GCA_025674545.1 Hassar affinis
GGTGGTCCAATTTAGCCATGAAACCTCCCACACTAAAATGACAGGTGTTTCAGTTTCATTGTCTAACCCCTGTAGATAGGTAACAAGATATACTTTGTTTTTTATAAATGCCTTTGGAAGTTCCAATTCAGTATTTGGCACCATCAAGTCTCTAATCTTGACATGTTTGCTCATTACATTTCCTTCTCAGATACGGAGGAGACTGGTGTCAGCTCTAGCTTTGAATGTGTATGGTTGTTGACCATTCAGTATATGGATCCAAATATAATTTTGTGTTTTTTTCCCCTAACCATTTACAGCCATACGTTTCCTCATTTCACTTCTCAAGGTGAAGTTCCTTCCATGCTTAAGAAAAACATTAATTTTACAACTTGGTGCTAGTCTGGAATATGGTGTCTTAGATGTGGCCTACAGAACACAGTTTAAAAGAGAGCTTACAATCAACACACACTTCGCAAATTTCCCTGCACATATTATCAGATGCAGATCTTGCATATTAAACTTGACCATCACTTCAGCTGAGTAATACAGCTAGGCCTCCAGTACACAGTCACTCCATTGAGACCTGCGGTGACCTGCGTACTGTAAAGGAAACAGCACATGTAATTTTGCAAGGCAAACGCTTGCCGACCTGCACAGTGTCCTCAGAGCCCAGCCTTTAATGGCTACAACACGGCCCCAATTTTGTTGTCATCCACAGGAAGCCTGCGGAAAAAACAACACGGACTCTTGACAGCCGTGAGGACACCTAGGCTGCTATTATTAATAGTAGTGTTGACTATGACACTGAACAGACTGAGCTCTTGTATGGCTGCCCTTTATTTCCTCAAACCACCTCATCCCCCCGGTTTATGAAATATGCACAACGCAAACAGAGGTGGAGCTGATGCACAGTCCTGTTTCTATGACTACTAACCACGACATGTCCAGGGCTATTACTTATTTATAATATACACCAGGTAAGTGCCAAAATTGGCATACGTTTTTATTCCCCCCTCCCTCCTTCAGGTCCTATAAGGGCACTTTTGTAATGCTGTGTTTGCATTAGAGCTCTGCTAAAGTGATAACACATACAAGAGTGAAGACATGAAATTACGTACACTGCTCAGGGGCAAGGGCACAGCAAATACCATAAATATTTGGACATCCCTTTAACCGAGATGTAAGTTGTGGTAGCACTGCAGAGAGTCTGCGGTAATGGCGGTCAGTTAGCTGTTTTAAGGAATTACTTTTTAAAGCCGATTTCACATGAAAGGGATGTGGACATTAACAAATGACTTTTTCAGGATGTGTGTAGGAGTGTGAAACTAAACCCAGCACTTATTTTGAACTGTACCACAGCCTGAAGGTATGTAACGAGACAACAATGTTAGTCCATTTAGGTGTCACATTCAAAACCTGTGATTATTGGACTCTCTATTGCATCCCTCAAGACATAACTGATCTCACTTTAAATCTTTATATTCAATTGTTTCCAGAGTTTCTTCCAGTTTACTTCTGTTAATTAAGGAACTACGTCTCCTTTTCAGTGAACCAGGCCAGTTTTCATTTGAAGAGCTACTCTGGAGCTCCATAATATGTAATGGTATTAAACCATGTTGCCATATCAACAAAATACCCTTCTGCTTTAGTCCAGAGACAAAGACATCTTCCAAAATCCTCACAGAGGAGTGAAAAGTTATTCAGATTAGGCAAGGCTCATGAATCATGTTTCCAATGTCCCGCTACAATATGAAGTCACTAATCTGGAGGAAACTATGTAGAGACAATGCCATTATGACCGATTTCGGTTAGTCCGTTTTTATGCGAGAGCTACAAGGGAGGGGATCTTTGATCAATGCCACCAAAGAAAGACTTGAAGCCTTGTGGCCCAGCACAAGGGCCTCCAGGTCAGGCTAGAGCCATCTCCCATCTTCGTTGCCCCACTGAGGAAGTCTTTCTGCCTCTATGTTCCACTGAGGATGCCACGCCCTTGCTCAGCTAAGGACATCCCTCCACCCCTTGCAGAGTATGCCATTATGGCTAATAATCTGCCTCAGAAATTGATATGCCACCTGGCTCCACTTTGGACATCCCTCTGCCTTTCTACTCCACTGAGGATGACACGCTGCATCCTTGCTCTGCTGAGGACATCACTTCTCCCCCCTGCTTCACTATGTGGAGGACATTGCTTCATGGAGAATGTCACTCCCTGCTCTGCCTTGCATAGGACACTGCTCCCACCTCTGGCTCTTCGGAGGACATCACTCCCCCGTCTGGCTTCATGGAGAATGTCGCTCCTCCCTCTGGGTACCCTTTGCCTTCGCTTCCCTCCTGCTGCCCATGCAGTGGCTGTCATTCTGTTTTTGTGCTCCGCCTTGGATGTCATGCCACTCTTTGGCTATGTGGAGCAGATCACTCTGTCTAACTGCCTGGTGGAGGATGTTGCATCTCCTGTGGTTACAATGACGGTAACACTCCATATGGACTGGGTCAAGCCAGGCACACCCATAGACAGAGGGGGGGTTCTGTAATAATTGTGCCAGTAGCAGCATGGAATTACAATTTCCATCAGCCCCTACACACCACATGAGCATGTCACATGACCATGAGCACCAGATACATGTTATTGTATAATGAGCATCATTTAACAAACAAATGCTGGCCAAATGCTCCATTAGACTGAAATCTTCACTCTAGTAGAGCACTTGTTATCTAGCCCTTGTTTGTTGCTGCTGTTGTAAGTAGTTACTTTATGTGTCTAGGTTTCCCTGTCATGTTTGATTTTTGCTTCTCTTGTTCACATGTGTATTTGTGTTCTCTCGTCTTCATCTTTGTTCACGTCCATTTTCATTTCAATAAACGTATCTGCACTTGCATCCGCCTACACTTCCCTTCCGTGATGGAGAGCTTTGGTTTCAACCAGATGTTGTGTGAACCGTTCTGGCAAACTTCCAAAAAGAAAAAAACGAATAGTGCACCTCATATTTGTATCTGTATTTGTAACCATTTAGAACACATTATGTGTTAATTGTGAATGATGTATTCATATTCGGTTTGAAGGATGTAGGTTTCTACTGCTATGAAAAGGTTATAGGTTTCTGCTGCTTGCAACAACATGCCTTCATTATCAATGCTTACGACCTCTAACTAATGAGGCCAATGCTGTTAGATTTTGACATACAAAAGCCATAAGAAAAGGTACAAATACTAACCATGCCCCTAAATATAATTTAACCTTAGTAACTTTTTATAAAACTTCTGGAAATGTGCAATTTATGGGTGCACCTGATCTTTGAGCAGTATGGCAACTAGTACCTCTTACAAAATGTTATAAAAAGTGCCCTTTGTATAGTGAATATGAACAAAATGTGTAAATGTGCATCCAGGAAGCTTTAAGCCCCAGGTTTGTTTGAGAATCCTTAGAAAATAGTAGAAAAAAGCAGTCGCAACCCATAATTGCTTAAGAGGCTCTGTTTATGCTATGCTGTGTGTTACTCACGATGTAGGTCAGCCTTATCTCACCAGTCTCATTCAGTCACTTTAAACCTCATGTACTGTACACTACTAAGGTAGAGAAAGTCCAATGCAAGCTGTTTCTTAGGATTATACAGAAAAATAAATAGCACATTTATTGTAAAATACTACAAATAATTAAATCACCACCAAAAAAACCTTGAATTGTATCTTGAACTGAATTATATCTATGATTTTCAAAAGATTTAGTAAAGAGTATTCAAGTGCATGAAAATGAATCTTTCTTTTTTTTTTTGCATTTTCTCACTTTTAGTAAAACATTAAAACGTCAAATTCATCATGGTATTTAAACATATGTTATGTCCATCCACCAGCTAACTCCATTCTTAAGTAAAAAAAAAGCACACTCCGTCAGAAGCCCTGCCAGGATTCTCTCAGAGAAGATTCCACAAGGCAACCCTCCCTGGGCAGCACCGCCACCACCATGCCAGGCTGCTCGCACTGGCACTCAAGGAGCAGCTACTTTGAGAGACAGACAGACAGGGAGGAAGGGAGGGGACTCCTCTCCTCCTCTCCACGCCTCCTCCTCCACCATCTGTCTCTGGGACAAGTGAGACATGTGTCTGCCAGAGAAGACGCGGGACGTCCCAAGGAGTCGAGGAGCACTGTCTTAAATCACTGTCGTGGCCTCCTCCTCCGTGATGGATCTGCTTCATTTAGCAGGAGCACGAGACACACAGGGAGGCCAGATCTTCGGCCCGCGTCGTACAAAAGCACAAAAAAGCTGCCAGCTGCAGGAGCAGTAGGGTTCTCAATTCACACACATTTTATTGTCACCCAGAACACTAGGGGCCAACATGCAGGCTGTCATGATTTTGATTGCATTAAAAATGTTTTGTTCCCTCATTTTTAGCTATCTTTTGTCTTTTGTCATTTTAGTCAACAAGGCACTCTGTATTTGCTGTCATTATTAAGGAAGAGTAAAACTGGAAAGTAAATTGCTGGATTATATTCGGTTTATCACATTTTCTTTTGTAAAACAGGTTGTCATGATATTTCTGATTTCCTTTTAAGCTCTTGTGTAACCGCAAATGCAAGAACGTACACTGTGCACTCAATACAATGCATAGCTTAGTGCCACGTCTACCCTATTTAATATTTCAAGCACTTTTATCTTTTGAATTGCTTTTTTGTCTCTAAGTAAAGTGTAGAGATGGCAACAGCGTAACAATCCAAATGAAAACAATTTTCCTTAGAGGAAGTGGTCACAGCTACAGTTGCTATTTGGGGTATTACATCACTTTCAAATGAAGCCAGATGAGACAGGTTCCGAGTTCTCAATGCTCTTCTTTTTAACAGGCTCCCCGTTAGTCCTTGGAATTGATCCTCCAGTACACTTTTAACTTTTTCCTTAAAGAGCAAGGCACAAACCACATCACATCCATAGTTTCTCATTCTAGGAGGTCAAAGAGAAATGACTGTTCTGTTGTAGCCCCCTATAAGAGCTGCATGTGGTGGGTAGGGCATGATTAATGGTTAACATCAAACAATTCTTTTTGCAAACTTTTAGTGGCAAAAAAGTGCAAATCCAGACCGAATAAATATCCTTTAACCAAGAGAAACACTAGAATGACCATGATGATAGCAAATAAAAGAGACTAAAAGAAAACCTCCACATGTTCTGTGTCTGTGTCGTATAAAGGGTTCTTTGGACAGTTAAATGTTCTTAGATTCCTGGGAGAGCTATCTGATACAATGTTATGTTGTAATGATCTGTATAAACCCTTTAAGGTTTTAAGGGCAAAGAACCATTAAGGGTTCTAGATTTAACCTCTCTTTGGGTTCCTGCAACACTTCCTTAAGGGGTTTCAAAGGGATGGATGGTTTTAGGGTGATAGTGGAGATATATATGCATAGGAAGGTTACACCTTATGTATCCTACTACTGGGTCATGGGGGGTGCTGGAGCCTATCCCTGTGCTCACTGGGTGGAAGGCAGGGAAACACCCTGGACAGGCCACCAGTTCATTGCAGTCCACTCAGACAGGCACATTCTCACACACTCTCACACCTAGGGGCAATTAGTCTCTCCAATTCGCCCAACTGCATGTCTTTACACTGTGGCAGGAAACCAGTGCTCCTGGAGGCAACCCATGCAGACACAGAAGAATGTGCAAATTCTACCTACAGAGGGCTCAGGAATTGAACCCGGGTGCTGGTTGCAGGTGACAGCGCTACCCCACTGCACCACTGTGTCACCCCAAAATCTTTTTAATGAACTCAACATTAAAAAATATGGCTTTTTGTGCATCTGTTTCATAATACCTACCCATCCACTAACAGGCATAAGTCAATCCATGGCATCTTCTCTCTTTTAGGCCCAAAATATGTTATTCAAAAATGCAGACTATAGATACTATATGGTATTATGTGGGTTTGTGCATTTAGAAAGTGTGTGGTATTGCGCTATAGTAAAGTGCGTCCCTGTTTAATACCAGGTCACTCATTTTAATTAAAATGCCATTGATTCTCACAAATGTTTGATATATTTACAAAGAATAACATATCTACTCCATCCACAGCCAATCAAGATGTTCGCCATTAGTCAAAAATCACTAAAAAGTCTTAATAGTCATCTAGTTTATGCCTAGAAAGAGCCATAGGACTGTGCCTTCAAATTCAACATTAATTTTAAGTAAAAGATGAAACAACTCCTACTCGCTTACATTTTGATCACTAACCTCCATCAGACCTGCTCCTTCAGCTGTCAGTCTGCTTCTCTCAATTTCCTTGCCTGTTTGTGCTAAGTTTCTTATGTTGTTTGTTTGCTTTATATTTTTATTAAAAACTCAAATTTAAACTCAGATTTAAGAACTCAAGGCTGCATCAGCTACAGTTTTTTTTTGCTTGAACTGACTGGCCTTATTTCTATAAAAGAAATGTCATATATCCATCCACAGTTTGAGGAATTAGGATTTAAATTTGCATAATGATTTATACTGTATGGCTTTTCCCCTGCCATTAACTTATGACAAACAGCAGTCTATCACTATAATTTGATGTACTAAATACTGAAGACATACAGTATGAAAGCCAAAAATATTTCTCTCACTGTCTGTCGAGGTTTATAAGATTAGTGTAAAAATAGGCTAAAATGGCTGACTTATCAGCAGCCCCAATCTTTACCTCAGATAAACCTAAAGTTGGCTAACAAGTCAACAAGCATGTAAAACTCAAAAGATAGCAATACTGACTATAACTATAACTGACTACCGACTCTCAGTATGACGTATTTTGAATGAATCCTAATGATTTTAGAAACTTGTAGCCTGTCACAATTTGTGACAATGCAGTCTTTTATTTCAGTCAGAGCAGCACAGCCAAGGCAACGCTGAATTAGCAGTCAGTCTCCCCAGGTCCTAGTGCAATGCCAATTTTGTCCATTTTGAGACATCTTGAAATGGTTATATGGCAGCAGGGTAGCGCAGTGGGTAGCTCTGTCATTGCAAGAAGCGCCTGGGTTAGATTCCCAGCCAGGCAGCCAGAATCCTTTCTTTGCATGTTCTCCCTTTGTTCTCCTCGTGGGTTTCCTCAAACAGTCCAAAGACATACACTCAGGCGAATTGGGGATACTAAATTGTGAGTGTGACTGTCCTGCGAAGGACTGGCAACCTGTACAGGGTGTTTCCCTGCCTTTCGCCTAGTGAGCACTGGGTTTGGAGCCAGTACTCGTGGCCCTCGTGACCCAGTAGTAAGATAGTAAAGCAGCTAAGATAATGTGCGAGTGATAAGGTTGAAGTATGAAGAATGAATATGAAACACATTTAAAAACTGGCCTAGCAACACTCCTGGTTCTTAGCTCAAGTCAAAAGAATGTTATGAAGTTTTTTTTTTTTGCTAGAGTGAACAATGAGAGGCCAATACCATGATGAGAATAGTTAATTGAAATATTTAAGAACAACAAATCTTCTGTCTCTCAAGTCATATTTCTGCAAAGAACCTAGAGACGTTTAGAAGGGAATCAACATTATAACTTATATCAACATTATAACTGGCCCTATTTGTAGTATACAAATAGGGCCAGCCAAATGCAAAAAATAACCGTAACCCCTACTTATTAAGTATATACAATCAGATTTTTGTATGCAGCCAACTCAACACTTTGCCAGAGGAAAGCATTTCTGGAAGTTAAAGCTCAGTTATGCTTTTGGTCATCTTTCCTCTTACTCTCTTGACACTACGCCCACAACAACCCAAAGCCAGAGAAAAAGCACAATGCCCCCTCCCACCCTCCAAATTACACTAGTAACAGCCTTCATTCCCTCACTATTCGAGTAGGTGTCATGAATTTGAGCCAAATAGCTAAAGACACTGTAGGTCATCAAGAACTGTGTGAGACAGACACAAAGTTTTGGATGTAATTTGATTAGAATTTCAAGCACTATGTATACAGGCTCTCTCTAACACTGCACATAAGCAATACAATATAAAGTGAAGAGGTCCGTGCATGGAAACTACTAACAGCTTAAGGTAAGCATAACGGTCTACAGTTTTAAGTCGGAACCGATGAAATCAGAATAAGTACTTGTGAAGAGTTTAACGTGCACAGGATTTGCCACGGCAGTGCACAATAATTCAGATTAATCTGCAGCTGTTTTATTTCAGTAACATAGGCATTTCATTCAACAATCTCAGTGCAGTTACAGCGAATCCAAGCCCAGATGTCAATCAGTAAGAGCTGACTGCACTTCATCATCCTTTCCTACCTTCATCATCTCCGATACCCCCCTCAAGCTCTACTATAATGAGTGGGTTCACTTTGGAGCCACACAAAAATCAGCAAAACTACATCATATGTATATATTTCTCCCTCGCTCTCTCCTGTTTTTTTTTCCAGACGATTAAAATAATGTGAGGAGCGAAGCGGGGAGCACCCCGCAAGGCTCAGCGGGGGGTCTGTTTAGTGTTGCAGCAGGCGAGCTGGAGAGTCGAGAGTAAGAGAGGACGCAGGCAACGGCTCTGGGTTGGGAGTGTTAACGAGATCCGATGGGCCCCTCTGTGGGCCTGGCCTGTATTAATCCATCCCAATAAATAATTAAAGCGGCCTGCTGCCTGGGTTATGCCTGCATTATCCTGCTACAGGAGCGCCGATGTGCAAACAGCATTGTTGTTTTTCCACATGGGAAAATACAGCGGGGCAAAAGTTTATAGATTTTTTTTTTACTCATTTTTCAACGGCTAATGGAAACACTAAGGGGAGCTATCACTCTCAATTAACAGCATCACATACAGTCGTCCTCGCAGCCTGCCTGTAGGAAAGGTGTAAAACCCAGGCTTATAAGCTAAGAAAATATTATTTTGTGCATATTTCTGAGTGGATGCCTGATATTCAGTGCAAATATGTAAATGCCATTTGAGTTCCATGCTGTTTAAGCTGTTTGACTCCCATTCAAAGGAAAATTTATAATGAAAAATAGAGTGCTTGTAGCAGTGTGAGGGGCCTAACCTCTGTCTCTTGCGACACATCAAAAATTACATATTGAAGAGCAGCAAAGTGCTCACGTCTGGTCGGTTAAATGGAGGGACCAGTTGAGCTCCTTTTTAGTGCTAGGTTCAGCCATGCAAAAACGCTGCCAAGATGGACCTCAGTTTTTAAGTGCAGCTTTTCTGCTCTCACCATAGAGAGAGAGAGAAAGACGGAGACATGGAGGGAGTATAAGGAAAAAAAGAGGGAGTGTTCAGAAAACTGTGTAGCTATATATGATACAGACTTCATTTCAGACATTGCTTTCCTCTCCTCCCTATTTATAAACTCTTCACTGTATCATTCCGGCCCTAAAAACAACTTTCATTCATGTCTCCAATGAAAGCCATCTGCGCCATTCAAATATGCAATTTTACTCCCTTTTGTTCATTGTAATACTACCTACCTAGCATTCCCAATGCCCAAATTCACCACTTAGAGGACTTAAATTAGGAGCGTAGGATTGTAAAGATTCAGACATGCAGCCTGCCAGGTCCTCCTCTCACATATTGCTGAAAATCTGTTATTTTGGACATTTTTAGAAAAGGCATCAACTAAAACAATGAATAAACATGACATGTTGTTTTTCTTTCTTTTTTTATTTTTTTATTGTGTCCTTTTCTCAGTACTGTACATTCAGTATCAGATGAAGATGAAAGATTTGTTTTGTTTTCAGTTTCTATTAACTTAAAACAAACTGAAAAGAAATATCTGTAACTAATTGTGAAATGATTTTGAAAATAGTTCTAATTCTAATTCCACATTGAAGTTTGGATAGAGAGAGAGAGAGAGAGCGAGAGAGAGAGAGAGAGAGAGAGAGAGAGTGTGTGTGTGAGTATGTGTGGTCCCTAAACCCACTTCCCCACACAGAGATAATAAGCTGGCTTATCAGTACAGGACATGGCCAGCCCTCTGTGGAGTGATAGGTCAGAGAGTCCAGGCTACCGAGGATTCTGGGGATGATAAGGCGAGAGAACGAGGGATAGTGAGACACAGAGAGAGAGAGAGAGAGAGAGAGAGAGAGAGAGAGTGAGAGATTGGGGGAAGGAGACGCTCAGGCCCCCAGAAAGCAGAGGCAGCTGCTCAAGCCTATCAGGTCCACCAGGAACGCTCAGAACTCATTAGCATAAATTCAAATGACAAATGTGGCCAGCACTGGCAGAGACTAATTAATTCACATAGGGGGAAAAAAAATCACTGGCATTAGACACCAAATCCTCCACCGCCAGAGGACTGAACAAGTGTTAAAGCGCTATGGCCAGTCTCTCTCTCTCTCTCTCTCTCTCTCTCTTTCTCTCTCTCTCTCTAGCTCTCTTTTCTCTGTTCTCTCTTTCTTTGTTCAGTTCTTTTCTTTCTTTTTCCCATGGTGGCCCTAACAGTCTGTGAATGCAGAGAGACAAATTCAGAGAGTGTGCTAGGTGTCTTCGTGAGAATTACTGACATATGCTAAGAGGTTGTGATCTCATGCATTCCATCACACCATTAGCCAGAGTTGTCATAACGAGAGAGGCCACACAGCTGTACACAAAAGCTCATACAGCCCTGCTGTGTACAGTACTTTACACGGGACCAGTGTTTCTCTCTCCGTGACTGCCATCAACATCACAGGGGAAGGATAAGGGCACCCCCTTGTGTTCCTCTAGAGCAGAGAGTTAGCATGAAACACACACTCGTATGTGTGCTATAGAAACGTTTAACACAGCGAATGGACAAGTGTCAAATTGAAAATTATAAATTATAAGTAGGGGAATGAAAGTAGAATTATGGCATCTATACTGTATATAAAATGCGGTTATATTTCAATTATATAAAAAGGTCTCTATGTGCATGTATATCTATCTATCTATCTGTGTGTGTGTGTTGAATACATACATCAAGGAACATTCTTTCAAAAGTTCACTTTCCTGAAGTGGCACATATAACTGATATGACTATAACAATCTGTTTTGCTAAATACAGTCAGTGCGGATGACAAAAGGAAGAGGATAATGTTTCTGAGGCCATTTTTAGTGATGTATGGCCTTTTTTATCAAGGGAATTTAAGAGAGCAGCCAACACTCGCGGACTTCCCCCTTGGGGCTTTCGTGATAAATTTCCAAGCAATTATTAATAAATACCATTCAGAGTATATAAAAATTAGGCTGGGGAAATCTGTCCTTTAGACAAGAGCTACTGGATTTGAAGCTTGACTGAACATGATTACAGAGTTAACTGTCTTGGCTTATGTTTTACCAAGAGGATCATTTCTTTGTATTTGCTCTGGTGTTTACACAATATCATTCCCTGCCAATCTTACTGCAAACCTCACTGCAACATCTGGATCCTATCAGACCCATTTACAATATAACATGGATTAGACTGTAATGCATCTCGCTTTCTGTCTTTCACTGCGTGTGTGTGTGTGTGTGTGTGTGCATGCTGTTTTGTTTATTTGTGATTCATCCAGGCATAGTACTTACTCTTAATCCCACATGATCATTTTTATTCTATTGCCCTTTTTTCTTTTTTTTAAAGACTGTCATTTTCATTTGTACTCGTACGTATAAGTTTAGGGCACTGTCTCATCTTTATTTTAGTGTCTACCATTATTTCATCTCATGAGTATTTTTAAAACTGGAACATCATAGGGACACAATGACAATGGACTGCTTTCTATTTTATCCAACACGCCAAGCAACACCTGCAAAATGCATTATCTTTAGCCAGGTTTTAAAATACAGCAGGAAAGACCCACTAGTCAGACCCCTTTCAAAACAAGGCCATAAATGTCCTGAAATGATTTTTATGCTATTATTCAGGCGATTAACAATCATTTCAAGATGGAGACATCATCCTTTCCACATTTGCATTATTCCATAAAAGAATGACCTTTTGACATGTACGTTCTTTACTTTGCAATATCGCTGACGGTCAGTTAACCCGGTCCTGTAATGTCTTTGAATGTCTTTGGCTGCCATGGCAATGGCATAACATGTCATCAGGCTAAGCCTTCTGAGTCGAAGTTATTTAGCGAACGTGAAAATAATTCACAGAAGCAATGGTTTTCGTTCTGCTTGGCTGTTAATTGCGGTTAATTTAGACAGAACTGCACTGAACACAAACACACAAGAAAATCAAGACCGAGGCTGTTGCAAACAAACCCAGCAAGAATCATATTGTGTACTGAGGTTTTTTTGTTATCCTCAACATCTTTTCACTTCACCTGCCTGCAAAAAAAAAAAATCTATCCACTTTGTCTGGGGAAAAAAAAACTAAAGCGCCAATCAGATGGAAAGTGAACAGGACACGGAGCAGGGCAATGTTACAGTAGCAAATGACAAAAATAGTGCACAGGAGGTTGGATTTTTAATAGTTACAGGGTTGTGTTAGTGATTGCGGTGTCACCGCGGTGCCTCGTCATGACGTGTGTCTAATCAGTGACAGCACAATGCAGATAATCTGATGCAAGAAGCTTGTAAAAAATGTAGATGTTGTAACCTCTGCAAATGGCTTCATTAAACAGCATGATGTAAAAACCCATGCATATCCAGTCATTTGCTTTCCCTTTTCTACAAATAGGGAAAACATACAATATTATTCACAAATCAGTCCATTCTTCTTTTTTAACATCGTTAATCATTTTTTAAAGAAGATAATGTTTCAAAAAGGTAAGAGGAAGCCTGTATTTAGTGAATGTTATCTCTTATCACTCTGTGGACACTGTCGACGAGTACGGAGTGTTTCCCTGAGCCTGGTCTGAGGTGGTCTGTCTGTGTCAGAGATAAGCCCAAAGTCCTGAAGTGAGGAAGAGAAATGGTTTCATGGCTGGCATGACGGCTTGTATTAGCAAGTCTGAAATGTGCATCATCTGCTAACACTTGGACATGGTGTTCCTGTGGCTGGTGGTCGGACCCCATAATGCATCAGCCACAGGCACCGGGGCCTGTCACTCTTACGGACGTCTGGCTAGCCCTCACAGGCTTCAGTCTGCCGGTGACGGGAGCCGATGTGACAGACCGATGTGCGTGTCCTGCTCTCATCTGGCAGGAATATGAAAGAAAACAAAAGCTCTACTGTACAACCTACTGTCAAGCTGCCAATCTGTGTCTCCGTTATATCTCTTTCAGACGTATTTTTATACTTACTTAACTTAATTGTGCTTCTTAAATGTCCTGATGTCAGCAAGTTCAGGTAGAGTGTTTACAAATGTTATATGTATGGAAAATTTTTATACAGGCTCATGCAGTGAAAATCACGAGCGTAAATTCTGTTGATGGACAGTTAATGTAAATTATCACACTGTATATTTTTATTATAAAATACTGGAGGCAGTTGCCAATGATTAAATGTACATTTCAAGTAAGGAACTCTCTCAAAAAATTTGAATATAGTGGAAAAAGTTAATTTTTTTCAGAATCTATTTTGAAAAAGGTAAACTGTCATATATTTTATATTCATATTCATATTTCAAGCATGTTTTTTTTTTATCGTTATGGCTTGTAGCTCATGAAAAGCAGAACTCCAGTATCTCAGATGATTAGAATATTTCTTTTGTGAACAGCCAGCCTTTTCAGCAATGACCTTCTGTGACCTTGTGGAGGGTGTTGATGATCGTCTTCTCCACAACTGTCACAACAGCAATCTTCCCCATGATTGTGGTTGTGTGTGCTGAACTAGACCAAGAGATACATGGCATATTTATACTGTTTGAGATACTGGATTTCTGATTTCCATGAGCTGTAAGGTATAATGATCAAAATGAACACAAAAAGGCTAGAAATATGTCACTTCATATGTAATGAATATAAAATGACATTTTTCATTTTTGACATTTAAATTATTAAAAAAAAGTTTTTTTGCACTATATTCTAATTTTTTGGAGATGCAGTACAGCCAACTCTGGTGCTGTATGCTGCTGAAATAAACAGTAGTATTACAGGATCCTGTTCTCAAAAACCTTCACGGATTTACTTCAATACTGACATCACTTTTCCTTTCATGTTAATTAACTCTAAACTCTATATGGTTTATGCTGATGATTACTACAAATGTCTTTCCAGATTTGTACTAACAGGTTTCTTTACTGTTAAACTTTCAACAGGAAAAACAACAGATGTTACTTAGTCAAAAAAGACGCTAATATTTTATATGAAAAAATTATGCTTACCATTTTAACATATGCTGGAAAAAAAGCTCACAGAGTTGATTTAATTTAAATACATGCAACGGTTCTACATGATTGAACCGAATAACATTAACACAATTTCATTTTGTACATCGAGCATAATTCGATCCTGCCTTTTCAAAGCCCTGAATAAAACCTGAATAAACGATGTGAATTGATCAGGCTCGCTCTACATTATTCAATCTAGTCATTAGAAACATGTTTAAATGAGGTTTAATAGAAGCAGCGAATTCACATCTTGATGAAAAAAATTTACCATGCATTTATTATTGACAATTAGAACCTGGAAGCTGAAACCAAGGACTTTTGTTGGAGTTAATGCCAGGTGAGTGGACACGGCGATCCTGAGAGCTGACGGCTGACCAGCCGACTGAGCTGAGAAGCTAACTCTGTAAAACACACAACAGTACTTTAGAGGGAAACTGCTGTTAAAAAGTCAAAAAGCATTCTAGCTAATTCAGCTAAATGTTTCAGGAGCTCACTATTCTGCATTGTTCAGTCAGTACAAAAAGATTTAAAATTTCCAAACGTTACTTTTCCAACAAACAATTACAATGTTTATTAATTTAAAAATAAAATTCAATTAAACACACAAAATGTTTGTATGTCAGTAATGAAAGCAACATGTCACACAACAGAGCACTTTTCAGACAAAAAAAGATGCAAAAAAAGAAGTAAGTGTGACAGTTAAAGTCTCCAGAAGAGCTGTGGCAGATTCTCCAAGATGCTCAGTAAAACTTAAAAGCTAATTTCCTTATAAAACTGCACCCATTGTACCTGGGAAACAGAAAACGTCACACCAAATATTGACTTCCTTTAGTTTATTACTGTTTACTGCACTTTATAGTGTTTTCTTTTATGTAGAAACATCTTTATTATTTTCGAAGGCGTCTTTGCTTTACAGCGAGTCTTTGCGTGTGCCTAAGACTTCTGCATCGTACTGTACAGTGATTATCTGTTTTACTGAGCGTCTTGGAGGATCTGCCACAGCTCTTCTGGAGACTTTGACTGTCTTTGACAAAAAGCTACTTAGGTATCTGTAAAACAAACCTATGTGAAGGACACATTACACCTTTTTCAAGTGTTACATTCCCTAATTTGTAGCAATTTGAACAACTTCATCCATACAAGAAGGTTATGAGGGTTAAAGTTATGGTTAAGGGTAGAGGAATCAGAATTTATTTTTGAACAGACATGAACAGATGGATAAAACTGAATAAAACCCAAACACATCAGTGCCACTTGCTTGAGCTCTCATTGCGATAGGGTTTGTTTTGCCTTTATGAGTTCTTGATCAAACACAGATCATGCCATGGATACAAAAATAATCATTTCCAAAAAAGATACATTAAAACAATTTATAGCACAATTTTTTTATCAAAAGCCCATACATTATAATAGCTGATCTTCTATACATCTGCAACTAATACATTAGCCATGAAACTTTTTTTTTTTTTAATGTAAGCACTGATGTAATGATGTCACACAATCTGTAATCCAAACGTCCTCCTCTTTGGCCCTGTCAGAAATCTCCTAAAATACCTGCGTCCATGCTGTTAGCAGGAGATATGCTCCAAGGCGCCCATTATATTCACCCGCGCCAGTTAGAGCAGCAGAGGATCATTATTTATTGGCATGGCTCTCTTTTGCGCTCTACGCATCTTACCAAAAGTGGATTTGAGGGGCTTCGTCTCCAGTTTATCTGTGTTTACGCTGCCGCTATCGGTCATGTTCAGCAAGCCGCCTCCGTGGCAAGGTTGGCACCCTGGTCTTTTTTCCCCCCCTGCCTGTGTCATTGAGGTATTAATCATTAGCTCTTTGCCCCCTATCAGCCAGCTGCATGAGAGACGGTGACATTTCATATTTCGCTACAGACACGGTTAATATCTGCCTCTCAACTATGAGTGAGCGTATGTGACGAGGCGCCATTTTCTTTCTTAAAACGATGAGAACATCTTTTTTGGAGTGGCTTGGAGACTAAAGATTAGCTGGCCCGCTTGTGGCAGTACGTCAACATATAAAAAATTCAGTACTGAGATTGCTTTCTACAATCACCAGGAACATGAAAAGGATTTAGACATGATATGTCAAAAGTGTCATTAATCATTAAGAAGCCCACTTCCATCATTAGCGTGTGTGGCTTCCCCACCTGTTTTTTGGGAGGCTCTACCATCACCATGCTTCCTTTGTTACTCCCGGTCTTGCACAAAGTCCTGTGGATAGGCCAGAAAACACCTCTTCATTATTTCCACTTGTGAAATTTGTCTGTTTGGTGGAAGGCCCAGTAGTTGGCAGCAGAAGCGCTTGGCCCTTAAGCACCCTGACATCTCACGTCCACGCAGCACCAGGAACGAGGACTGATTTATTATAAGTGTAATCCCATATTTCTAAAATTGTATCTATGTTAGGCAATGTCAGGTCATTAACAGGTGCTCTAGATATACTGGTCAGAAATGTCTGTTCAAACTCAAATCACCTGAAGGTCAGTACTTTATGCTTACAAATATATTACAGAAGACAGTCAAGGCAAGTTTAAAGAAGACTCCAAATACAAGGCACATCCGGGCCATTTCTTAGAAGACGTCCTCCATAATTTCCATGAAGCCAGAACATTTTAGAATAGTAAGTTAAAATAGTAAGCTAATTTGAAAATGTTTTTTAAAAAAGCAAATGAAATGGGTGGCATGGTGGTACAGCGGGTTGCACTGCCATCTTACAAATCCACATTCTCCAGTTCAATCCTGAGTTCCAGGTACTGTCTGCATGGAATTTTGTATCCATCTGGTTTCTTCCAGGTTCTCCGGTTTTGTTCCATCTACCAAAAACAGGCATGCAGGAGGACTGGCTGGGACATGATAGAATTAATGTGTGAACCTGTGTGAGCATCCTGGGAGTATTCCCACCTCACGCACGGTGTTCCCAGGATAGGCTCCAGATTCACCGTCTAACCCTGACCAGAATAAAGCCACTCATAGAGATGAATGAATGAATGAATGACTGAATGAATAAAATTAAATCAAAAAGGCCCCTGGCTTCTCAAACCACAATACCAAAAGAAACCCATCAGAAAAAGGGGTGACGTGATGTCTGATGTTGAAAATGAGAGAAATGGTATCATGAAACTGAACCCCCTTAGTTATGAAAACCAGGAAAAGGAAAATCAACAAGATGAAACTGTGGGCAGCTTTAACAAACCAGTGGAATACATTTGGTTTTTTTTTTTTCCTTTTTCTCTCTCTTTCTCTGTTTGTTATTTTCTCCAAGACAGACTGGTTGTCTAATTCCTTAGTCCCATTGTTCCAGTCGAGCCAGGCTCCAGCTGAGTGAAATTACTTTTCAACAGCGATGGTGCAATGAGACCGATTTGAGAGATTCTCTTGTCAATACACTGCTCTTGGGTTACATTAGACAACATTGATGAATGGATTTTTTTAAACGGCTAACCAAGAAATCCACATGACATAATTCTGCATTTTGTTAAGTCTCCAGTATCTGGCAACGAACTCGCAGTCTGTCAGCTCAGTTCACCAAATGGATACAATAACTGGCATTCCTCAGAAACATTAAACACCATTTCTCATTTAGTTGAAATTTGCGTGTGACTAGCCAAAACCAACCGCTCCGCTAAAATCAACAGATCAACAGGGGCCAAAAGGGTGTTTTCTTTTATGAACAATACAGTCCTATTCAAGATACCACCCGTACAGGAGACATTAGTGACCCAACCAAAATCACGCTGCATATAAATCACCCATTTTTTTGACTACAGCCACAGCCCCTCTGCCCTACAGTGGGCTAATAGGATTGTCTGCCAGGGTTTTGAGAAAACCTCCCAAGTGATGTCATTTCCTCTGCTGGAAGCGTTCTGATTGAACAGACGCACCGTGGCTAGCCGTCTCTCTTTCATGCCCTCTTCAATGTCTAATCTATAACACTTGTCGTGCATGGCATTAATCCAGTGAGCACCACTGACCAACCTGGCCTGGATTCAGATGGCCTATAAAAATATTATTGGTCCATTTATAAGAGAATTCTGGTCTGCCTTGCTCCAGTGCTCCAGCCCCTAAATATACATCCATAATTATTTCATCTTGTATATGACCACAACATTCATTTACATTAGTCCTCAATCTTTAAAAGATTTCCATTGCATATATACTGTATCTATCTATACACAGCACTGTGGAAAGGTCTTAGGCACTCTATTGTTCTGAGGTAAAACTTTTGTTACTGATGGGGTTTTTTTTTAAGTTCTGCATTATTTAGTATAAAAAATATAAAATATTTTATATTTCCAAACGTTACTTTTCCAAAAAAAAATAAAATATTAGACAGAAATGTTTGTATGTCAGTAACAAAAGCAACACATTACACAGAGCAGTTTTCAGACAAAACATAATGAAGGGTTTTGCATGCAAAGAAAAAGAAGTAAGTGTGAAGTCAAAGTCTCCAGAAGAGTTGTGGAAGTTTCTCCAAGAGTATTCTCAGTAGATCTTAAAAGTAGAGATGTCAAGCGATTAATCGCGCGTTAATCTCGGTTTTAACGCACAGTTTGATTTGTGTTGTACATGCAGGGAGGCATTGTAGAGCCATTGAAAATGTTGTTTACCACTGGTCTATTTTAAGAGACACAACTGTTACCTCATTATTCACTTGACTTTATTTGATAAAAGTGAAATATTAAATATGATTGATGTCTTTTCAGATTTTTTTTATTTAAATGGAACTGCACAGCATGTAGGGAGCTAGGGAACACGTGTATATCACTTCACCGGAAGTTCTGTTGTGCTGCTGCAACGTGATTGGCTAATTCGGTTTTACCTCAGAGTCCCGCCCCCGCGATGGGAATCAGTTTACGTTTTTTTTTAATTAATTGCCAGGTGAATAAGTAATTATCAGGGTCAGAGTAACAGTGTAACAATAGTTTACAATGCGGACTCCAAAGTTCAAGTGAAGGAAATAAGAAAAAATAATATCAATAATAATAATTAAATTAAAAAGTACATACGAGTTTGAGTGTGTGTTCTGCGGATCCGCCGCCTTTATCATCTCCGTCGCTTGTTAAACTGATGTAACATAAAAAAATAATATAGCAACCCAAAAACTCCGTTCTCTTCGGCGCTGGAGATCCTGACACTGAACACGTGAGCGCGGAGCACTGTGCGCTTTCAGGTGCACGTGCGGGAGGTCACTCCGACATTAAACTCGTTTATCCGCCTTGGTCGCGTTCATGTGTTTTTGTGGGAAATGTAAACAAACATGGAGGCTGTCAACGTTTTTATGTTGTAGAGCTAATCATTGTTTTCAATAAATATCTCCCTCTCTCTCCGTATCTCTACTATGCATTGGTTGTAAATGTTTGAAAACTGCCTTACTATTAGAATGAACGTACAAATTGTACTTTATTGTTTGATGTAGTACTGTTGATGGACTGTTCCGACATGGTGGAAATAGTGCTTACGTCACTAGTTGTATGTGATGAAACCGACTTCAGTACCCAACGTCATTATCCGACTTCATTATCTGACTTCGTTATCCAACGTCATTATCCGACTTCATTATCTGACTTCGTTTTCCAACGTCAGTATCCGACTTCATTACTCGACTTCATTATCCGATTTCATTACCCAACTTCAGTATCCGACTTCAGTACCCGACTTCATTACCTGACTTCAGTATCAGACTTCAGTACCCGATTACAGTACCCGACTTCATTATCCGACTTCATTA
>JAOVYV010000027.1:9350243-9370983 GCA_025674545.1 Hassar affinis
CACCACTGCTGATTAGTGTTGTGATTGGTTGTGATGTGTCATGTGTTTCTGATATTGTACATGCAGATGTGTATATTATTTATTACCGCACTAAGTAACTACACCCTCTTTCTCTGTTCTTTATTTTGCCTTGAGCCATTGAGTTACACTTTTGTGCTGTAGCCAAACTGTGACACGCCATAAACAGCACTCCCATTGATGAGGTGCTAAGACTCGGATTGATGTTTGTGGGACAGACCACACAAGGGCCACACATGATGGAGGAGCAGCAGGTGTATGAAACAAAAGAAAGCCGTCCGCGCGGCACGGCAGCGCAGGCTAAGCTAATGACACTCGCCGTAAAGCAGGCGGTTTGGGCTTGGGCAGCAATTTCTACAAAATATAATATTTTTTACTCAAGCTGACTTTACTACTTTTATGCAACAAGTTTACTTTAACACTAGTTTGACTAATCCGTATGTTTTTATGATAAGTTACTTGAGGAAATTAAGAGTGTGGCTAAACGTGATGCCTGTTCAATTCTTTCTTGACATTTATATAGACGCCTGTTAAGAAGGCAATTTCTGCACAGCTTTTAGTTTAAGCTTTCACACATTGCATTTATAGTCACGTGTCTATTTAATAGTGTAGCACCATAGTATAGTAGTCTCATAGCATGAAATACACATTAATCAAGCTCAAGTCTCTGATGTAATAAGTAGGCATTGACGAATTAATGACGCGAAACCTCTCACGGACCAGAAAGAAACAATTCAGAAAGTAACCGCACGTTCACTTTGCCATTAGTTCCAGCCTGGTTGAGATTTCCACACCTTCTGAACCGACATAGCAGGGTTCCAATCCCGATCCTCCTTTCCCACCAGATTGGGGCCTCCGCTAAAACAAAGTGTCCACGCAAGACGCTGAGCTCTGGGGAGAACATGAATTCAGTTGGTGAAAACGCTCCACAAAGCCTGCGCACCCGGAGCAGAATGGCCCCGCAGTGGGAATACGCCACCGAGCTTCACTCTGCATCTTGTTATTGAATAGACAAGCAGGATTTTGTCTGAAATATCCCTATTTTGAATGTGAAGTGCTTGAAGATTTGTCACTGTCATTTCTCAACATTTCATACAAAACCTGTGCTGTGTTAGCTAGCGCAGACCGTACCACAGCAATTTCCTTGCCGCAAGACAGCACACTTTCTGTAGCCGTCCTTTTCTTTCTGTGCCTCGTCATTTATTTAGAAGCTGTTTTGCTTTAGGGTTTCAATATATTAGAAAATGTTTCTTCAAAAAAAAGTGAAGATGAAAGAAACCAAAAATGATGCACAGTTGTTGAGATTATTTAATTGTTAAAGAAAGAGTTTGGTATAAAACCTCAAAAATAATGCAAAGGTTTTTCCCCCCAGAAAGTCTGATTTGAAAGAAAAAGCTTTTCAGTGAAATTATTGGGAACGTTAAGTGCGTGGAGATCTCTTCCAGCCTCTTCTTAATGAGTTTGTGTAGTGACCTGAAGAGTTGCTTCAAAATGTTTGTGAACGGTCCAGTGAAGCAATTAGTTTCCACATATAAAATTACAGAAAGCCTAATCATTAGTCTTTGACCAGCTTAACTGATTACATCTTAACTGACATCATTTCATGATATCATTCATTTCAAACAAATGTTTTCCTCTACGTTCAGTTGGAGTCAGAAAACTAAATAGAAACAAAAAAACAAGCTAAAACCACTCATTCCACTGCATTCATGTAGGAAGCTGTAGTAGAACGGGATGTTCTGACATCGGTCATGTTTTTTCACTCCCTTACATTCTGTTAATTAAGCTCCATATAAAAACATGCAAATGAATGCGCATATAAAAATCTTTCTCTCTATATATATATATAATTAATGAAATTGTAAACAGAATGAAAGAAAGAAAAAGAAAATCAGTGTTTCCCCTGAATTTTCATTTCAGCCATATTTACCTAGCCCACTGATCTGTGACCTGAGACATCGGTTGAAATGAAGTCATGTCCAAGCAGGATTTCTATTGAGCTTGATCTCAAATGTTTCCTCATAGTAAATACACAGGGCATGTATTGCTTGCCCTTGCTTTTTTACTTCTCTTGTATTTCTGGGAAGGAAATGGTTTTTTGAACACTTGGCTGACATACAGTACTGTACAAAAGTCTTAGACACCATGATGTTGTTTATAGGCACTTTTGTTATTGATGTGTATGTGAGTTCTGTATTAATGAATCAGTACAAAAAGGATTTTAAGCAACACATTACATAGCAGACCACTTTTCAGACAAAAAAACATAATGAAGGCTGCTGGGTTTTGCATGCAAAAAAAAGAAGTAAGTGTGACAGTCAAAGTCTCCAGAAGAGTTGTAGCAGATTCTCCAACACCCCCAGCACTGCCTGACTGGTTCCGCCATCTCCTTACGTCTCTCCTTACGTCTCTTCTCCGTTTCGGCACCGAGGTGGCTCAGTGGGTAGCACCGTCGCCTCACAGTAAGAAGGTCCTGGGTTCGATCCCCGGGTGGTGCGGCCTGGGTCTTTTCTGTGTGGAGTCTGCATGTCCTCCCTGTGTCTGCATGGGTTTACTACGGTTTCCTCCCGTAGTCCAAAGACATGCATGTTAGGTTGATTGCCATCTCTAATGTGGCCCTAGTGTGTGTGTGTGTCCTACGATGGATTGGCACCCTGTCTAGGGTTGTTCCTGCCTTGCGCCCTAAGCTGCTGGCTAAGCACCGGCTCCCCCGTGACTTAAACTAGGTCTCCATTTCATTGAAAAAAAAAATAAATAAATAAACCTTTTTGTCATACCTGATTGTACTCTTAATAGGCATCTGAACTAGTAACAGAATATATTTGTTGATGGTGACCTCAAAGTACTTTTTGTAAGATAAGGGCGTTTGCTAAATGCCTTAAATGTAAATGTACGATGCTCAGTAAAACGCACACCAAATATCGACTTCTTTTAGTTTATTGCTGGTTGCTGCACTTTATAGTGTTTTCTTTTATGTAGGAACATCTTCATTATTTTTGCAGGGATCTTTGCTTTACAACAAAACACAGCTCAGCTCTTCTGGAGACTTCATTATGTTTTTTTCTCTGAAAAGTGCTCTGTTATGTTATGTGTTGCTTTCGTTACTGATTTACACACATTTTTGTGTAACATTTAACTTTTTGTTGGAAAAGTAACATTTGGAAATGTATAATCTTTTTGTACTGACTCAGTAATGAAGAACTCGCATCAGAAGAACCTAGGACTTTTGTATAGTAGTGTGTATATCCAAAGTGACTTACAATTGAGACATGATACAGCTGAGCAGATCGATCATTGATCTAACAGTGGTAGCTTGGTATCTGATCAGTGGCCCACGGTTACTTTACAGGAACGTACATTAAGCTACACAAGTATATAAATAATAATAATAATAATAATAATAATAATAGTAGATGCTTTTGGTGGTGATTTGCCTGGCTATCATACCAAGTTTCTCTTTCAAGAATGAAAACAATACTTTAACATTACGCACAGTAAACGCAGGTCTAGGGCACTACAGTGTTCAGCATTCCCGCCTCATAGCTCCAGGGTCCAGGGTTTGATCCTGAGGTCAGGTTATTGTCTATATGGAGTTCCTGTGCATGCTCTTCCATGTCTGCATGTGTTTGCTCCGGGTTCTCAAGCTCCCAAAAACATGCCAATAGATCAATTGGATACAGCAAATAAGTAGGTGTGAATGGGCATGTAAATGAGTTTGTGAATGTGTGAGGGCATGGTGCGCTGCAATGGACTGGCGTCCCAACCAGCGTATTCCTGCATGCGCACCCAGTGTTCCTGGGATAGCCTCCAAATCCACCATGACCCTGAGGGATAAAGCTGAAGATGAATGAATAATGGAAGTCTAGGTTTGCTTGGCTCAGACACATTTGTACTTTGTTTTTCTTCGCTCTTCTCCACCATGTTCTAATGCAAAACTCATTTAGCCGGATTTGAAGGAACGTCAGATAGGGAGTCAGTATTCTTCCTTATATAGAAAGCTGACCGTAATAGGTTTAGTGCTCGAATGCACAGGAGTGAAGCTGGGAGTGGGGGGGGGGCAGCTGGGGGATGCAGATCTATCTAAGAAGGCAAACTTGTTCTAGCCATTACCTTGGTTTTCTCTTTTTTATTTACTTCCCCATGACAGGGAAAGGGCATTATCTATTATTAAGCCACAAGCGGTGAGTTCTATAGAGAAGGGTACAAATGGCAGTCATTTGGAAGTCTGCAGGTATAGATGGACAGCTCAGGGATTAGCGAGCCACAAAACTGAAACTGTTATGAATCCACAGAAATACACAGGAGAGGTCGGCTTCATTCTTTCCCCGGCTTAGCCCCCTTTTTTGCCGTGGTATCCACAGCCACTCTTTCGCCATCCTTTCTCTGTGGCTCTTTCTTCTTCGCACCGCCAGAAAGGTTCCTCCCCATTGTGTTTCGTCATGGTGAAAGAATTTCTAAGTGGAGGGATTTGAACTGAATCCGGGATCATGCAAAGACCTGCTCTGACCAGTGAGCGCTGAATTCAGTGCTGCTGCCTCCTCTGACAACACACGTTAACACAGTGGATGACCAGCTGTATAGAAAGGGATAGTCATTACTGGTGAATCAGACTGAATGACAAAACAGGTGATGGCATTTCGAGGCAATAAAGGGGTGCTGACTTATTTCCTTAGGCACAGAGAAGTTATGCCTGATTTTAAATCAGCTCAGAGGGCTCTGCTTGCTCAGGCACTTTTTCCCATCCTCAATCCAGCCATCTGTCCGAGCGCTGGCAAACACGCCAGATTGAAGAGACCACGGCAGGAATTTCCCACACCTCTCCTCTGCTGAAGGGGTCTCGGAGGGGAGACGCAGTGAGAGAAAGAGCCCGAACTGTCTGAATGGGGGTTTGATTCGGGCTAGGAGGAGTTCTCGTGTGGAAAAAAGGGGCGTTGGAGTGGAAAAAAAAGGAAAAAAAAGAAAAACAATGTTGCAAGAAAAGAAAGAACACAACAGTGAGATTCATGGTTTAAAAAAAGAAGGGAAAAAGTCTGCACGTTTTTGTGTGGTGGTCAGTGAATCGAGTGCTCCCTTCTCCTCCGCTGATTCTCTCAGTCTCTCACACCAGACGCTCGCACACATACACACACACACACTCCACACCCATCGCGTCTGTGTGTGCAGCTACAAAGAAAGGCAATTAGCATTTCAGCCAGGCTCAACTGGCTATGTCTGATGAAGTAATAAGCTTTATAATTTGTTTTTTTTTTCCTCATGCAGGCTGGCGTTTGTGAGGCTGGCCCTCGTTTAATCCTATAAAAGTAGTTTTCTCTTCCCTTCCAGACATTGTTTGTCACAATAGCTAATCAGTCATGGAGCTCTGCGGCTCCAGGAGCATTCGCAATGTGAAATTCAATGGGATCCTTTCTTGTGTTCGACGCTCACAAATTGAGAGAAAGAAAAGTCATTGTGTTTTCGGGAACAAGAATAGGAGATGCCTTTGGAGCAAACCGAATTGGGCAGAGAGCAAACCAGGGACAATCCCTTCAAAACCTATCCTGTGTTTCTCCTATTCCCCTTGTCGCTTTGGCCAGTGCGGACCTGATTGGCATTTAGTCCTTACAAAGGAGCCGAAACACTCCGATAAAAACTACCATATGACAGAGTTGTTCATGCATTTCTAGAATAGATTTTTGTTCGCTATCCTCCCTCTTTATGCCCCTCAAACAGAACGACATCTGCTCCCACTCAAACCTCTCGGCACTCTCCGTATTCAAACGTACACAAACACACACAAACGCACTTACACACATTTTATTTTCACTTGCGCTCTCTAATTCTAGGTTCCCTATGTAGTCCAAAAATAAGAATGTTTTGGGCAGGGTTCTGCCAAATTAGTGTCTAACCATTGAAAACTGAGGGGTTTCAAAAAATCCTTCACTGGTTTAATGATGTACGTTTTAGCCATAGTCCTTTATTAAATTTCTTAATTTCCCTCAACCGCAAGATGCCCAGGACAGCAGCTCACCTAAAAATACTTTAGAGGAAGCACGAGTGGCAATTATTGGCTTCTGAGCTCTCCATATAGATCAGTTCTGAGGTTTGCCAGAGCCCCCCATAAGAGCCTGGTTACTGAGGCAACAGAGCGTGTCATGAGAAATGAGAGCGTCTTATTTTTGTCACATATCCAAGAGTTAGTGCGCAAATGTTTCAGTGGTATGGTTTCCATCATGCAAAATTCAAATAAGTACATGAGGAAACCTGGAAGAGAATAAAAGAAAAGGTGAAATGAAAAGGTTCTGGATATCACAGAGGTTGAGGGAATTGAGGTGGTGTGTTGGCAACAGAGGTGTCCACAAGTATGGTGTAGTTGTAAGATTGCGGCTGTAAAGCCAATCCCGGTGGCTCGCACGGCAAGAAGGTCCGGGGTCTGATACCAGGTGGGAGTGGACTGGGTCCCTTTTGTGTGGAGTCTGCATCTCCTCTCAGTGTCTTGCATAGATTTACTCCAGGTACTCCAGTTTCTTCCGACAGTCCAAAGATGTGTAAGTTAGGTGAATTGGACGAACAAAACTGCCCCTGACTGTGTTTGAGGTTCAACTTGTGTTCAGATGGAACAAACTGTGTATCACTGTAACCTTGTGTCTGTTATGAATAGCCACTGATGCTGATATGACTGATGCTGATATGAAAAACTAATAAACATAGCAGACAAATCAAAGGACATGCCTTTTGAAAAAAATGCACAATTTCATTCATTAGAAATGTGTTATTTTCACCTTGCACCGACTTTGATGTTGAATTTTTGACCTATGAATTCACAAAGCTCTGTATTCTGAGCTGGTACAAAAACATGAAGGCGGGTCTGTGGTCTCATTGGTGAGTAAATAATGGAGGAGCTGCTTATTATTAAACAGCGGTCACACCAGACTTTAGCTTTGCTGTGTTTTTTTTTTTACTGTTGCTTGGCACACATCTTGGGGGGAAAATGTCCACCAACAAACGCTTGAGTTTTTGTGGTTAAAAAAAAAAAAAGTTTCTTTTTTTCCCTAACTGCCTGTGAGAATTTTCTTGGTTAGCAGTGTTGGCATCTCTGAAGTACAATGACTCATACTGTCTTTTGCACATCTTTCTGAAATTTGCTAAAAATCTGAGCAACATTTGGATGTTCAAGACAGCCTACTGTCTTCGAATTTCCCAATAGGAAGTCAATTAGATGCAAGTCTCAGGGACTGATGAAAAATTGCACAGATGGAGATCAAACCTTAATCCAAGTTGTGTTTTTCACATCCTGCTTTGTACTGTACAGATTTTGGTCATTCAAAAACCCAGCAATATTCGATGGAGGATCAGGATGCAAATGTCCTCATTTGTAGAACCAATGGTGTAGGCTTTGTAATGCTTATAGTGCTATGAATCTGCTCATTAATTTCTGATCACGCTGATACAACAGCAGGGATAACAAATTTCGGCTACTTCAGGATGAGCCAAGCAGCTTCCAAGTTGCTGAGTCACCAAGGATCAGCTTTGACCAACATAACCTTAGAAGACCTTGTGCAAGAATTAATCTCGAGAGATCACCTGGCACCCAAAGCTAATCTTCCACTGAGATATCTAAGCGGTTAATGTGTTTCCCTTTGGTGTTTCGCTTAACTGGTAGACCAACCAGATATATTAATAAAGCTTGGCTCTGTATGCCTGCTTTAAGAAAAACAAAAACGTGGCCAAAACTCCCTTACCATTGCAGAGTCTTACACACCAGTCTCAAGATCTGGTGATTCATGAACAAGTTCATATCCATATATACTTTATGGACTATGGCCTTTTTACCGTGTCAGTTACTCAAGCTTGCCACAGCGTCATCTATCAGGTATTTACAAAAGTATAAAGACCATGAGATGAAATCAAGTCTGTAATTTCCATTCTGAAATCAATTTAAATCAAGATTGAGCACGATATGACAGCTTTATGGATTTTGCTCATACATTAACTTGTATGTGGCTGAAATGTGTGTGATAATTACAGTATCAGAGCATATCATCTGCATGCTATCATTCTGTCAGGGTTAGGGTGTATAATCTTGTGTCTATCCTTTATGGCCATGCACACCCTACCTGAAGTGAGCAGCAGCATCCTGGAGCATACCCACACACACACAGGTTGCTCAGCACTGGCTGTGAAGGCTTAGTGATTGAATAATTGATGCTAAGATTACAGATCCTAGGGGTAACCCAAGAGGCAGGCGCTGGGCAACAGAGCAAGGTCGTAACCATACACTTCATCACATCTTCATCCAGCTGATATAGTGTAATTGCTTAAGTCTCAGTTACATTACAGCCGTGGCTGCCATTTGAACCTGCTGCCAAGTCACCCTTGAGGGCCCTCAGGTCAAGGCCTTCCTCTGTTTATTACATATGGAGGCAGTTTTTTTTAATATATGTATTTTAAGTAAAATCAACCCCCTAGAGTTCCCCAGAGGGGTGTTTTGTCTGCAAACTTTGATCTGCTAATCTTCTGAATTAAGTAGCTTAATCTGCATTAACAAAAAAAATTGCTGAGGCCATTCTAATCAAGTTTCCTGGCAGGAACATGTGGGCATTTATAAAAGAGGGTCATAATAGCACAGCGCCACTTCTGAAAAAAGGAAAGATATAAATATTCAGAAGCATTTAGCCATGGAAAATGAAGGTCATAGAGGAAGCTAGACTAATTTGTAATTTCTTAGCTGTCAAGAAAGAAAGAAAAAGGGAATGAGAGAGAGAGAGAGAGATAAAAGAATAATAGTCTCAACCTCCCAACTGGCCCGCAGTCATCGAATAATTGTACAGCAGTGTTTCCCTATCCTGGTGCTGAGGTAGACCTACTCTGAATGTAGCAGTATTTTTCCTACACCCACTAGAGCTGACTCAGCTCATCAACTTTTTAACAAGGCCTTCTTGAAGTTATTGGGTGTGTTATAGCAGGGAGAATACTAAAATGTGCAGTGCAGTTGTACTCCAGAATTAAGATTGGGAAGCAGTTGTCTGGTAAACAGCTCTTGCCACCTGTAGCACTTGTCTATGAGGACCACGTTGACCTCACTTATTGGCAGAGGCATCTCAGGAATTTTCTCAGTCACACTAAGACATCTACACAATAGCTGGTCCTGGGGTCAGTCAAAGAGCCAGGCTGCCAGGTTCTTGGCTGCTCTAGGGCCTCGTGGTCACTGATAAAGTGTCTGATGTGACTCTGGCCAGTATGTCCTGTGGTGGGCTGGCAGACGATGAGGAGATCCTCACAGAGTCTTTATGTATCAGTGTCAAGAAGCTTTGGTGACGCTCCCATGGTGACCTTTCTGATGAAGAATGGCTTGGTTACCTCCAGTGAACCATTACAAAAGTGACAGGACTGGAATGTCCCGTGATCGTGGCTTGATATGAACATGTGACACTGAAAGACTTAAAGACCGTGATCTGTGAAAGCAGTTGCTTTTTTGGTTTTGTGTAGGCTTTTATTTAAAAAGGTGCAGCCCTGTTCCAGAATTTATCCATCATTGCTCAGACAAAACATAAACACAGAGGATTGTAGTGCTAAAACTAAGTTTAAACACATACAAATTAAACACATCAGCTGAGGTCATACTAGCATTTAGACCCTTTACCAAGATTGCAATGAAATCTGTCAAATTTTAGACAATGAAATCTGACTGAAATGAAGTGAAATAAAGCTTTTAGAAATTGTTTAACCAGGCAAGTGAGAAAGTTCTGTAAAATATCACCATTATTCTTACTATTATTATTACCATTTATGCAGTCTGTCCAGAAAGTAATGAGAATGAAATTACACCCTAATGGGCTTATGCATGGGGATGATGGTTCAAAGTCAGTTAGAGTGGGATCTCAGATAAACAGTAGGAAGGTTTCAGTGGCATTCTAGCCTTCGCAGTGCCCAGACGTTTGTATTTGTGAAACCCTGCTGAAGGGCCTCGTCACTGGAACAGGGCAAGCGAGTTTGGATAGCAAATGTTGGATCGTTTAACAAGTGAGCTTAATTTCCTGAACAGAATAATCACAGGAGATGAATCATGGGTGTTCAAGTACGATACTGAGACGAAAACACGAAGTGCTGAATGGCACACGACAACATCACCTCGCCCAAAAAAAGCTCACATGAGCACTTAAAAAAATCAAGTCACTCAAAGTTGATTCTCAAAGGATTGTCCATAAAGAATTCGTACCAGAAGGCCAAGATTAAAACGGGTCTTTTTTTAATTCCCATTACTTTCTGGACAGACGTTGTGTATTCCTTTTGGAATGTCTATCCTGCAGTATTGGCTATACAGTAGATCTAATTCCTTAAACCAAATGAAAAGCACAGACAAGAAAGAAAAGGAAAGATCCGCAAGCTGTAGTTAACCCGGCTAACAAGCATGTCATTAAAGCAACAGTAAGCTAGTGAACAATAGGCTATTATATTGTGTAAACCAGTATCCAACTTCCGTAACAAGCTATCTAACAATAGGCTTACTCACATTGTGTAAATAAGTAGCCTGTTTCACTTGCAACATTAAGCTAGCTATTATGCAAATAAACCCACCAGCTGGGATCCTTAAGATAACTAACAGTGGGCTAAATATTACAACCTGGATCATCAAATAGTGGCCTATGGGGTGCATGCAAGGGAGATTTCTTTGGCTCCAGCCCATTGTCCAACACATTTTACCAATTAGAAAACTATTGACCACTGCAATTATCAGCGTTCACAGCTCGATCAGCCTCGATCAGTTTTAAATAAGGTTGTAGGGTGACCATCTCAGTTTGAATGTTTTATGTAAAAAGTGTTGCACAGCAGTGGATCTTAATCTTATGTGCAAGTGTAGAGATGGATAGGATGTACAAAGCAATTACAGCTATCCTTTACAGATACCTTTGGAAAGACGCACGAAACACGAGCTTAATATGTTTTTTTAAAATGAAAGATTTCAAACCATTGAATGTCGGTACCTTGTTCCAAATATATTATTATTCAGTCATTGTAATTTGCAATGTTTATGTGTGTGACATGTGTCAGAGCGTGATACGAGTGTCCAAGTGTTAGTGAATGTGGCAGTGGTCTGTTAAAGTGTGTGAAGTATTGAGATGTTTAGTCTGGTGCGTTCATGGGGTAGTGGTACTGTTTTGTCTGGATAGTGTTTGTTCCATGAGAACGTGGCCCCAGGTCAAATCAAATTGATGACCTCTGTATGACAATATACATTCCTGTCTTAACATACGTGTAAACTTTTTTTTCACTCAGAAAGAAAGAAATAACTTACATGTAAGGCACACTCAATAATCATAATCAAATGATGTTTTAATAAAGATTGAGAATAAAATGCTGTATAGTTGTTCTTGGCTCTAGGAGAGAGTTACAGTGATTAGGAGGCTCTTCTCCCTAATTCTTCTGACTATAGTCACATGATGTGATAAGTAAAATAATCACAGTATGGTTGCAATTACTCATCCCTCTCAAAGTAAAGTACCTACAATCACACTAATTCTACACAAGGAAGCATAAGAAGAATAATCTAGCATGGCACCTTGATGAAAGCCCCTCAGCTCCGAATACCCTTGTGGCCTAAATTAGCCCCAAATGATCTACCAGGGATGGAACATATGAAGAAGAGGATATTTCCAAAGTCCAACTTTCCTAAGCAATCTCCCTGCTGCAGAAATAAATAAGATGCATGCACTCATTCATACCGATGTAAGCACATGAATGAGGAGATGCCCACAAATCAGCCCACGAACACACACACTTTTTAAGCTGTTTGTTTTGCTAGCCATGACAACTGCCGGGAAGCTGCCAAACATACTAGTTAAAGGAAGAGAGAAACCTGATCATTTTTTCCCAAACCAGATGAGGAAAAAGCTTCCACTTACAAACGAGAAGTGATTAAAAAAAAGATGAAACATGCTGTATTGATGCTAGATTAATCTTAAATGTGACTTGAATAAGGCTTCATGGAATGGCCACATGATTATGATACTCCTGTCCAATTGGAACTGAACCCAAATATTACCATTCAGACCAAAAAAAGTTTTAAAGTCTCTCCAAAAATACTTTCTAGTACTGCACTTCTTATATTGTGATATGTACAATATGATAATATGGCTAGAAACATCAGATATAATGCAATTATGTAAACATCTATATGTCTCTCTATTGTGCAGGAATGCCAGGGGTCCTGGCTCTAGCTGGCTTATTCCTGGTGCTCGTCATCCCCGGTGCCAGGTCCGAGTCTGCAGAGCTGAGGTTCCAGGGCCAGACAGAGTTTGTGGTGAACGAGAGTAGCAGAGCCGTAGTACGCCTGGTGGTGGAGAGGGTCGGAGACCCCATCAATGTCACTGCTCTAGTCCTGGTAAGCGCTTCTGAACCGGATCAGGTTTTACGAGGAGTAATTCTAGCTGTAGTAGTAGTACGAGTAGTTGGTGCTGTCTTGTAGACTTGAGACTTTACAAGTGTAGGTGTGAAGGTGTGGTATCAGCACTGGTCTCCACACTGAATAAATAATTATTTATTTATTCATGTATCTAAGAGTTTAGTACATTTAGGTATTTTAGAGCAATGCTTAGACTGTAAGGAAAACAAAGAGTACAAGAGCTTTCTTTGTGTCCTGCAAGTTTTTTCACATTATAGATAAAATGTACAGTTCTTTCATCCAGGTGTCTGGATGCACAGTGATGTAGCAAGAGCAGCAGTTCAAAAAGATGCTATGGGAATTGGCAAAATGACTAAATTGGGAGCCGATAAGGTAAAAAATAGAAAAAGTGGTATAGGTTCCACTGTTGTTTCTTCATTATTGCAAAAATGGATAAATAGTCTAGTATATTTATTTGAAAACCTATTTCTTAAAATTATTTTTCAGGTAATTGTGCTTGCAATAAGGTAAAAACAAACTGTAAAAATAAATAATGTAAAATGAAAGTGTGATAGGTTCAAATATTGTTTCTTTGTTATCAAAAATGGATAAATAGGCTATATTATTTTTTTTAACATTCTTACAATGATTTTTCTGTCGATTTTGCTTGCTATGGGTTGTTGTCTAGTAGCAAATATACCCACCGTTCATTTTTAACATTTTACAATACTGTTTTGTTATAGAGAAATAGCCAATTGAATTTTTGTCCATTAAAAAAGTGAAACTGAAGATTCAAAACAAAATAAAAGAAAAAGAAACTGTATTGGTAAAGAATAAAGCCAATCATGTAGTTCACATCACATTAAAAGTATCACAAGGAAACACAGAACATATAAAATACTAATAAAAATAATACTAGTTTATTTCAGGCTTAAAAAATAAAAAAAAGCTAAAGCCTCTAAAACTGAAGAGACTTAAAATTAAAATAAATCACTTTTCAGCAGTTTATCACTCTAAGCCATTCAGTTCAGTGGGAGAATGAATGCAGCCCTGTTGAGGCAGCCAGGTTAATGTTCAGCAGTGACATAGGTAGGTAATGTAATTTATAGATTATATCAAAGCAGGCTCAATGGGGCAACAAATGGGGCTACATACCCCACCCCCACCCCCCTAGTAGAAACTACTCCATCCACAATTCCAGATAAATATCACCTGTTCACACACACAATTCTTTGAGCAAATGTGAGCTACAGAACTGTGCTAAGCAGATGTGCATTTTGCAATACAAGTACCAGCAGGGTGGATTTCCACACCCAGCCATCTGCTTGCTGCTACCTTTATAGCACACTGCTGTGCACATCTGGGCATAATTAGCGTAACAACGCAAATCTGCCTACTGTTCAACAAAGAGTGCTAAATGTCACGCTAAGCATCCTAGTGTAGCCCCTCAATCAAATCATTCATGGCGTAGCAAGAAAGGAAGATGTATGACCTTTTTACTGTGAGTTTTACTGGGTGGCATTATTGTAAACGCTAACCGTCGTGCACATGGAACTGTTCAATGCTTTCAAAATCGGAGAATTTCCCGCTCTCGCTTTGTTCTTTAAAGCTGAAAATACTGCTTTGCACGTCATACATTCAGTGTGTATAATAGTTACATCTCTGTAATGCTGTTTGCTTCAACACTGCAGATTGATTCCAATGAAAATGGAGATTATTTGAGCCGTAACTCTTTCTACACCGAATGTAACCAACCGTAATGTCATTAGTATATTTGGTGTATAGATTTATTTACATCTAATTGGTCATTCTCCAACGCGGGTGTCCTACTGAGACCATGAATGTGGAGTATGTCTTTGATGGAATTGGATGTGACGGTAATAAAAATGTGGTTTGTGGTCATTGCAGCTGCAGGGTGAGGACACTGGAGACTTTGAGGCCACCACTGCAGCTGCTTTCCTGCTGTCGTCCGAGTCGAGCAAAACCATCTTCATCGCCGTGAAGGATGACGATCTACCTGAAGCCGATGAAACCTTCGTGTTTAACCTCCGACTCCAGGTAAAATGTTCTGGATGTGTGCTTTTTATCTTAAACCAGTATAATCCAGAATAAATCATTTTTCACAGTCAACTCCAAACTTGCTGGAACCCCTCTTTTTTGGAAATTAAGCATTTATGGATCAATAATATTGAACCTGTAATATTTTTAGCTTCTACATGTGAAGTCTCAACACACCTGCAAAGTATAAGAGCACTGAGCCGAGCCTCTTACAGTAATGTCTAACGAGGCTGGAGACGTTTTTAAAGGGATCTATGGCCAAGTCGTTAGCTTCTGGAAAAGGCAACCAGGGTTTAAGCTGTCATATCCTGGTACATGAAGACATGCGTTTTGCCAAGAGCCCCTGAAAGACCAGCCACAAAATAGCCCCAAGGCATCAATCATCCACCACCGTATTTTACCCTGAGTTTAGGGGCATTTTTTTATACTGTCGGTTGCAATAGGAATCTTGATTTTTTTTTAAGAAACAAGATTACAATTCTCGCTCAGAAAACTCAGTGACAAATTTTGAAAGGAATAACATTTACAGAATTCTTACAGTAGTCAATATCCTACAATAGTCTATATCCTGAGTAAGCACAACTGCTATTTATTACTAATGCTTAATAACATCGAGGCAGCTAATATCTTTATATAATAATACCGAGCACAATATCTCTTCGTAAAATGAAAAGGAAGCCAGCAATTGTTGTTGTAAAAATGCCATAAATCTAATTTATATTTAATAAAGCCAATTTTACATATAAAACTAACAAAAAGCATTTAATTTTACATTACAAAAGCCCAAGTTTAAATGAACTGTCAGAAGTGTTGCAACATAATGTCAATTTTTTTTATTTAAATATATTAATAACTGTAAAAAAAAAGCATTTTCTTTCTTTAAATGTAGGTTAACTGTACTCTTACACTGTATAAATAACAGAAAATGCTCTCAGTAAAGAATACTGTATATATACAGTACATGGTATTTAATGTGTTCTATTTATACAGATTTTTTTTTTTAATCACATGACACATTTTAATAATCAGTTCGTTCTTGTAATTTCAATATAATTTACTGTTTTTTATTTATAATTACATGGAAATACTGTAAGGTTTACTGTTGAAAACATTTTTTTACAGAGTACAAGTGGGTGTTTGGGTCACTTTAAAAATCACTCACAGTTCTCCAACATTGTTTATTCCCTTTTCCTTCTGTAAACTCACCACGCTTCAGCTGGCCGTGTGAGGTCATGTTGTGCAATGTCCATGATCACTTGTCACAGAGGATTAGTGGCGCTCTTCGAACCTAATACTAAACTGAACTTGTGATCTTGGTGAATTGCATTTTTATTTGTAGCTCCAATGGCATTTGGTGAGCTTGCTTTCAGGAAGCGCTTCTTTTGTGCGTCTCTCAAACAGCTTTTTGTTATGGGGTGGCATGTAATCGGTTGCTTTTGAACCTTAACAATTCCAGGAATCTAACCATCACAATTCAGACATTGTACAGTATGTTCATGTGTCATCTCCTTGGCAAGATTTTAACAGTTCCACACCTTTTTAAAAGGTCCTGACCATCTGTCACTTTAACACTGATGGGTTTTCCACATGTCGATGAATCTTCACAAATGGTACATCCTCGTATTTACATCCCAGGGAAACATGAGGCTCGAGAGCAAATTAAACAAATTATAAACAAGTGTAGGATTTGTAGAATGTTTAATTAAAATAAAAAGACAAGCTTTTTCTCTATTTGTTTTGAGTGAATTATTATTTTTATACAAATCATGTTTTATGCATTTTTTTAAAGGTACCAGTAATTCTGGCACTGACTGTAGCTCTGGTTGCCATTCTTCTCTTTGGGAGGTCTGTGTTATGAATGATTCTTTTCTTTACGTTTTTGTTTTGTGTCCATATCTGACCATCTGCGTGCTCTGTTTTTTTTTCAGACTTCCCTCTTACAATCTAGCTAGCGCACTACAGATCTCGCTTGTACTCTTGTTCACAACAGAAGAATCTCAAAGCGATTCTAGACACGGCCCAACTGAATGCTTCTTATTTTTTCAACTCTGGTCAAAGGACCCATAATCCCTAGCATGGCCTTTGATGTCTCTTCTGTAGCTCCCTTTTCAGGTTTGAGTCATGCCACTTCAGCAGCACGACTGCCTTAAGCATCATCTTCTTGTGAGAGGAAACCTATAGTGACAGGCACAACTTTTCTGACCATAAGATTAAAGAGAAATGATGCACAGCAAATCAGTATGAGAAAAGTGCTAGCCTGGAATTAAGCTTCCACTGGCACACAAGGACTGGTGGGAAAAGTACTGAAAAAATGTATACTTAAGAGAAAGTATAGGTAATGTGCCGAAAGTGGAAGTATCCAGCCTAAAATGTACTTACGTACATTTAAAGTAAAAGTCAAAAGGTTTGGTACTTTTAAATGTACTCAAATATCTAAAAGTTTTTTTTTTAATCTTTAACTGTTTTTTTTGTAGCTTTTTTAAATTTTTAGAAGCAAATATACTGTTTGTCATAAAACCATCATTCAATCTCTATAGGTTTGCTCATTATGGTTACTGACACATAGTTTGGTGATGAATTAATCTGACATGAAGTATCCTTTAAATAACTAGTATTCACTATTACTAGTATTTGCTAGAATTTGACTTGCTAGTCAGTATGTTACTGGGACTGATGCTAGCCTAACCTGGAATTAACAGAGAAAATAGGCTAGAATTTGCTAGAATTTGACTTGCTAGTCAGTGTGCTGGATGATAACTACTGGACCTGAGCTAGTCTAATCTGGAATTAGCAGAGAAAACAGGCTAGAATTTAATTTGCTAGTCAGTGTACTGGATGATAGCTACTGGACCTGAGCTAGTCTAATCTGGAATTAGCAGAGAAAACAAGATAAATGTTGAAAGTCTGTGTTAGCAAATTAGTTTTACTTACCTCAACATGCTTTTCACATTAGATGGAGTCTAGAGAGTCTAGGGAGGTGTCTGTGGAGACACCTTACAACATTGCTTACTCATTTTAAACATTTAACTGAGGTAGTTCCACGGTTCTCAAACTCAAGTTCCACACTGCATTGTTGTGGCTTATATTCTATGGTTCCATTAGCAGTTGTCAGGGTTTGATTAATGATCTCATGTCTCAGTTTCTTGGTCTTCCGGTCCATTGTTGAAAAAGACTGGCACGGAGAGGACAGAAGTCATTTAAAGGAACCAGGGATCCTCTGGTACCATGAGCCTCGTCTTGATGATTCTTCGTCGATTAATTACAGTAATCGACAACATCATGGTGAAATTGTCATCAAATGAGAGTTGTTCGACTCTACAGCCCTCTTCTATACCTTTTCCTGAATCCCACCATTATTTCGAGTTCAACATAGGACTTTGATTTGGTCTGTAGTGCAACAATCCACCAAACACACAATAAATGGCAACTAATATAGAAAAATACAAATCTCCTTTCTGCACTACCATCAAGTGCTTCTCAGCCACCCTCACACTTACACAAACATCCACCCACACACACATGCCCATGAGAGAACAGCCCAGCATAAGATTTCTAAAATGTACTACTTGATTAAAAAAATAAGATTTTAACAATAAAGCATTTGGTTAAAAAATGATTAGGACATAGTATATTATGGTTAATTCTCTATCACAGCATTCCAAGACACTGGTATAGAGATGAATAGAATAATTATGGATGCTCATGTAGGCATTATATTTGGGGATATGTAGACTGTAATGGCAATGGGGAAAGGGGGCGAGCTTGTGGTGGTGCTGTGATTGAAGTCATGTTCAGCAGAAGGGATTTTTTGAGTGAATGTGTTCAGCGTCTGTGTGACTCCTGCAACAGAGTGCTGTGCGTGAAAGAACGCTTTGTTACAACTGGGAACAACCTCACTGAATACACAACTGAAGGCAGAGGTTCGCATTTGGGTTAATCTCAGAGCCATGTTTCTCTGTCTTTTCTTTTTTACTCTCCTTTACCGTATTTCATGCCATCACTCATTTCTTGCACACATATATTGCTATTTTGTTATGTAAAAGAAGATTTCCATGCATGCCACCACATGACGTGATTTTTTTCATAATTCTGATGTCATTGTGGTGAAATTTGGCCCAAACAGAGAAAAAACATCCACACACAAATATACACATTTGTCTTGTGATGACTTTCCACTGACTTTAAACCCTAAAATTAACCTCCGTAAGCCAAAGAAAACCTTTTGGTTCTTTTAGTTTTTAAATAAAAGCTGCATTTTTTTAAAGGTATCCACATAGGGACCAGCCAAATATCCCCACAAAGTTAAAACTCTATATTTCTATCCTTGCCAGGGCATCCCTCAATCACACACAACTAACCTAACCAAGCCAAAACTAATTTAGAAGAGAGTCCTATTAAAGTTAGGCTGGAGTTGGGTTATACATTCTAACCTACATCACTCATCTAATTTCAGAGTTCATCGAATGGCGTGACGGTCGGAATTCCAAACACGGCCAGGATCACCATCTTGTCCAATGACAACGCCTTTGGAATTATATCCTTTAACTCAGTAAGATTTTGGCATTGTAACATTATAACAATTATAATATCATATGTAACATACATTTATTCTGCCCTTCCATACACTAGGATCAGGAAACCAAAATATACAACTGCCAGCAACAACTGAAAGTTACCATGGTGACTCCTGCCCAGAGTTATTTTTGCATGTTTATTGAAGGGCAATTAAAATCTAAGGGGTGGAGGGAGATGAGGAAATGAGACTTGGGGGTTGTGGGCAGAGTTGGAGGGAGTGGTGGGGGGTGGAATGCCTTTGCAGAGGGGTCGCTCAGGTAGCAGTCTATTGGGTTGCTAGGGTAGTAAAAATACACACATAAGCAGTTTACTGACTGAATTAACTTGTCAATGGAAGTTTGGATATTGTCACGAAACTATGCTGTGCTGCCATCTTCTAAAAGAAGCCCACACATTTTTTTCAATCATCCCTTTGATTTGTCAGCAAATGACACAGAGACACAGCAACAAACAGCTTGTTGTTTAGAAGTCTTAGGCAAATTAAACAAGACTTAGTAAAGTGATAAATCCAAACAACAAGCTCCAGTATCAAGTCCTCAGACCAGCTGCATTTGGGTCTCAGACATGTACAAAAGTGGTTCTTCCATATTAGGTTCGGCAACAATATAAAACAGATTTTAAATCAAGGTTAAAATGACGGTGTATAAATCTTACAGTAGACACCGACACGTTTCTGTCTGTGCAGTTTGGGGTCCAGGCGTAGCTTGTATCTCCAACTAACCTCTGGGAATTTCCTTTGTGGCTCAGCAGAAGCTGGCACTACATCGTGCAAGCTCATTAAGATACAGCTCGTACATGCTGGCAGTACTAACTCAAGCTCTGTAACATTCTATAAGTAAGGCGTTCGAAATGCGTGGATAGCTGTAGATCTAGCCATAGCTCTAAGTTCTAAGCAGATAACTCCATAATGTCTGTGTGTGTCCATGTTCCAACACGTATGAAGCGAGAATAATAAAGGAAAAGATGAATGTCTGCTAGCAGACAGAATATAATCAGTTCAAATTATTTTGAGTATTTCACTATTTCTTTTCTTTTTCATTCCCCAGACCAGCCTGATCACTGTGGAGGAGCCAAAAGGCAGAAACCTGTATGTGCCTCTTACTCTTATTCGAGAAAAGGGAACTTATGGATCAGTAACTGTGAATTTTGAGGTGAGCTCCAAGAATATTGTGATAATTTTTCTACTTTATATTTGTAAAAGATTTAAAGAAGATAGTTGAGGACAGAGATATAACAATAAACTGTTATAATGAAATGTTTCCTAAACTTTTTTATACTCTATTAATGATGAGAATGATTCACACTGACAGATCTTCGGAGGCCCAAACCCAGCCAGTGAGGATCTGAGTCCAGACAGAGGAAACCTCACTATTCCCCCTGGACAGGCAGTGGTGATCTTTGGTATACTTATACATGATGATAAGGTAGTGGTGCTTTCATAACTTTTTTGTACAATATGTGAGAATAACATTTAAAGGCTAAATTAAAAGCATGCAAGAAGGAAATACAAGCAAACAAAAATATGATATAAAGTATAATGCACAGGGACTAAAATGATTCTGCAACATTTGTGACAATTAAATATACAGTACAGGCCAAAAGTTTGGACACACCTTCTCGTTCAATGCGTTTTCTTTCGTTTCATGACTATTTATACATTGTAGATTCTCACTGAAGGCATCAAAACTAGTTCATTCATAATAGAATTCATATTATAAAATAATCATAATA
>JAOVYV010000027.1:9381086-9392083 GCA_025674545.1 Hassar affinis
ATATATTTGCCATTTATGATGTTGAGTATGAATTATTGATTGAATGATATGTCTGTTTTGCCATTTCAAAACTGTCTACACTACTGACTGGAGGCCTGTATGTGACCTGCTGTGTGTTTTGCATTCAGGAGATGCTGTGGTTTATGGAAAGGATACTGCCACAGTAGTGATTGAAGCCAATGATGATGCCAATGGCATATTCTCTATGGATGCCACTGAGAAGCCTGTGGAGGAAGGGAAGTCCAACAGCTTCTAGTGAGAAACATTTTTTTTGGATTTTCCATAAACTCACACACACACACACACACACACACACACACACACACACACACACACACACACACACACACACAGCTCATTGGAGTTAATAACATGCACGAAAAGAGGGCAATGACATAATTCTGCAGCATTAAATCCAACCTTCCCCATCCTGTCTGTTCTCACTGTTATTATTTTCTCCAGCGTTATTAGGAGTAGAGGGCATTTTGGCAACGTCACAGTCTTCTGGCAGCTGTTTGCCAATAACACCCCTATTGAGCCGAGTCAGGAATTTGTCAACACATCTGGATTTATAGTCTTCACCACAGGAGAGAAAACCAAGCCGATAGTCCTGGAGGCCATCTCTGACAAACTCCCAGAGTTCAATGAGTTTTTTGAGCTGCGCTTAATGAATGTCTCAGGTCAGCACCAGTCAGCAACTGAATGTGTGTTTTTGGAAAAGCATGTTTTTTTAAAAAAAAAAGCATCTTTCAGCAGCTTGATACTGAACTTGTACATCGGTGAAATCAGTGAAAAACTGTTCTTGGCATGTATTTAATTTCTAAAAAAAAATGGAACTGAAACTAATGTTAATGCTTCCATTGTCATGCTGTTTATACCTCACAGTATTTCACTTTTTGTTCCATAGGTGGTTACCCCGGTGAAGGGGGCAAACTGGCTACGAAAGACCTCAACGTTTCTGTCCTTATTCCTTTCAATGATGATCCTTTTGGGGTGTTTGCTATAGACAAGGACAACCTGGACCAAGAGGTAGCAGAGGACGTCCTGTCTGTGGATGACACATCTTCAGCTACGTCCTTCACTATCCTCCGCCAGCAAGGAACTTTCGGAGATGTCCGCATATCATGGGAGATCCTGTCCGAAGCCTTCCCACAAGGTCTACCACCAGTGCAGGACTTTATCTTGATGGCTACATTCCCAGAAGCTGTCAAGCTCCAGCCCCATGCAAGAAGGCACCATTCTGGGACAGACACCTTCTTCTTTTCTGGCCTCCCTGGAAGTTATGGAACCATTATGCCAAAAGCTCAGCCTGAGGATATTCCTCACAAACTAGCTAATTTCACGTTCTCAGCCTGGCTGATGCCCAGACCCAACACAGATGGGTTTATTGTTTCAAAGGGAAATGGCAATGGAACTATGTATTACGGAGTAAAAGTCCAGACGAACGAGTCTCATGTTAGCGTGATGCTCCATTACACAACCATAGGCTCGAACAGCACCCAAGTGGCAAGAGCCACAGCAATGAAATTTGTGGAAGATAATGTATGGGTTCATGTCATCATTGCAGTGGAAGATGGAATTATTGAGTTTTATTTGGACGGGAACCCAATGCCTGGAGGAATCAAGAGTCTCAAAGGAGAAGCCATTATGAATGGTGTGTAAACTGGGTCTGTTTTAAGGTTAGGATCTAGTACTAAACAATGTTCTATCCCACGGTGATTAGGACTATTGTATTGCTTCATTTATCTTCATGCAGGTTGCTCAGAATTGGAAAAATCAGCAGTAGAAGACAGGAATTATGTTTTTTCTAGCACATCCAACTTTTATTCTTTCAACATACTGTATTCCAAACATGTCCTTGAAATTTAACACCACCAACCAGGATTATTTTTCTCTTCGCCACTTTATACTTTATTATTGCAAGACATGTCTAGTAGTCAGTCATAACAAGTGTTGTTTAGCTTCTCCCGGTGCCTGTGGTCCACATCTGGCAAGACTCTGTTGTGCAAATCTGGTGCTATTGTCTAAAATTTCACAGTGCTCTTATGCTTGAGCGAGTATGAGAGTGCTACTGGACGTCGTTAGGCACAGATGAAAGCAGCTAGTGGTCGTCCTCTCAAGTAACGGAAAACAACATGGGTTTTGTAATATAATGAAGCCTCAGTGTTGATATATTTTACTAGGTTCAGTCAAGTGGATAGACATGTAAGCAGTGTATTTGACATTGTATTGGGTTGATTGTTTAATGAGGGATATCCGGTTTTGAATAAGCGCTTGTACTTGGTTGTGCATTTTTCCTCAATTTGTACAGTAACCGTGAAAGCCACAAGATATTTTGTCGTACATTAATACCAGTGCCTGGTGAGCTATCCTCACCAGATTTCAGCTGTCAGAGGATTACATTTTAGGTAGTTTTGTATCTGTGAAGTGTGACTTTGATTGCATTTTATACTATATCCTCATCCCTTTTCCATCAGTACTACTACAGCCTTGTCTTTCTCTAACTCTATCCAGATGTGAGTCCAGTAAGAATCGGCTCTGACCCTGACGGCCGCCAGCTCTTCACAGGGCTGCTGCAGGACGTGCGCCTCTACTCCGTACGTCTCAACCAATCAGAAATCCGTGAGCTCCATGGCCAGCCTGCGAAGACTGACTTCCGTAATGTGGCTGGATACTTGTCATACAGGCAGGGAGAGAAGCTCAAATCATTTGTTGTGGAAACACGTGATGACCGGGAAGAAGAGGGAGAGGAGGTCTTTTACCTGCAGCTGGTGGCCGTTCACGGTGGAGCCCGGCTGCCCATGCCTCGCCCCACTGCCAGGATCAGGATTATGAAGAGCGACAACGCAAATGGGCTGTTTGGGTTCACTGGAGCCTGCATTCCTGATGTAAGCATGCAGTGCACTACTGTACTCTAACATCTACTACTATATGAGTGTATTGCTTTTTAGATAATTAGATTTCATATTTTGAAAGTGATTTAAATCTTCACAATTTTCCATAATGTCTTTGAAGAAAAAAAATGTCTTCCTAATATAAAAGCTGTCTTTAACTCGGACAACTGCTGTACCAGTGTCTTGTATACAGTATCCTTACTTAGCTTCCCAGAGAATTAGTTGATTAAATAGTCCTTGCTGGTTCATCAGTGTTTGGTTTGGCTCCCTAGAAAGCATGTAACGCGAAGCGGCCCCCATCCCCGGTTGTGAGTGCATGTCCTCATGTATATTTGATTTGTCTTCACGCCTGGTTGGAAGGAGTTCACGTTGGTCTCTTTAGATTGGACTCATGGCATCTCCGATGGCTGATTCGATTAACAGGACAGATGGCAGCCCTGGACAGAGCATTCCTTTACAAAGCCTACTTCTCGCTTACTAACAAATGTGACACTATGGCATGTGGACTACTGATGCTTTCGTTAATACAGACACAGTCACTTTCACAGCACTGTTGGAACATTTTTTTCATCCTTCATCCTACATTTCATCAAGATAGAATTTTTTAACTCTGAAAGGGTGATGTCACAATAATGGCCAGCTCTCTATATGTTATCCCTATTATTTCTTGGCTACTTATTAAAGAAATCAATAATTTGACACAAAATAATGATTTAAAAATTATTTTTATTAATTAAAAAATTATTTTATTGCTTCTGTTGAAAAAAATAAGTGATGCTTATTATACTTACTTTATAAAAATGATTTTATTGATTTAAAAATATTTTTTTTGCTTGTGCTAAATTAATGGTGTTAATTTTCATGGTAGGAACTGCATCTATAGCAACGTAAGCAACTCATATTACACGGGTACTACAATAAAAAAAATGTATTGATTTAAAATAATTTTATTGATTTAAAATGATTATTTTGCTTCTGCTAAAACAAATTCCATGGTTGGTACTGCGTGCATAGCAACGTAAGCAACTCATATTACATGTCTACTACAATAAAAAATAATTTTATTGATTTAAAAGGATTATTTTGCTTCTGCTAAAAAAGTCTGCTAGATTCCATGGTTTGAACTGCGTCCATAGCAATGTAAGCCCATATTACATGGCTACTTAATAAAAATGATTTTATTTTTATAGCCTATATTGTTTTACATTTAGTGTTTATTTCATGTCCGACTTCTTCGGGGGTTTTTTTTTCCCAAATTTACATCCTTAATTTAGTCATGTCCAATTCCCACCCACCAGGATTTCTCCCATGTCACACAATGGCTGCCAGTCAGGGAGGGCCATGCCACTCGGGAGTTCTCTCTGTGTCTTTTAACCTTGTTTGCTTTTCTTATTCTCTTTTTCTATTCTTTCTTGGGGACAGTTCAGCCATTAAACATGAACTGAAAGTTTCCCAATAGGCCTATATTAAAATTAATATCAGAAAATCTTCCATTGTTTTTTTTTGCCACAGGATGTTGTGACTCTACGCTGCATCAGTCTTGGCAACGGTCTGTTATCAAGAAATAACAGACCATAGAATGTCATAACTGACCAATCTGAAAGCCCATGGACATTTTGTCACCCCAAGACGTTTTTCCTTATCACTGTCCTTGCCACCTCTGTCTTGCTCATTAGGCATTTAAATCTACATCCTGATTTCTAATAAGCTGCTTTACATCTATTATTAAAATGTTTTACAGATACACTTGAATTAATATTTCAAATAAATTTGAGTACTCAAGACTCTACTGTAGGCACACTGTATAACCTTATATCCGATCTGTCTTATATTATCAGATATCTGAGGAGGGCTCCACTGTTTCCTGCATAGTAGAACGCACACGTGGTGCTCTGGACTCTGTCTACGTAAACTACACTGTGACACAGCTTGATTCTCCTGCTAGGGCACCCAACGTCTCGGACTTTGCCAAACCTGCAGGCTCCATCTTCTTCCTCCCAGGCCAGCGCTCTGAGGTAACACGACTGATGTCTACTGTTCATTATTAATGAGCAGGGGATCTCCTGTTGGGGAAGCGCTGCACTGAGCATGCTCCATGTCTGAACAAGAGGTCAACGAGGTCTTACAAAGTTGTCAATATAGTAGCATATAATTTACCGTTCATGTGTTTTGTGATTGATGTTGTATCTCAGCCAGGTTGTAAGTGTCTAGCTCCATCTAGTGGGTTGTTGAGCTGACTAAGTCCGCTCTTGTTGTGGGTCCATGTATACATTAGGGGTGCAACACAGGGCCACTGTCTGTATCTGAGTTTGGGTCCACTTAGTGCTCCAGATATTTGGGCTTGTAATTAATGCTAAAGTGAGCACAGCTTAAAGAGGAATGGTTTTCTTTTTAATTAAATATGAACCTTCAGCTCTGCCCCTGAGCGCTCTGGAAAACACATTGGGCAAAAATGCAGCCTAATTTAAACCATTCATCATGACCACACAGTTCCCGAGGAAGCTCTAGGTCCTCACATCAGTCTTCTGGATATTACAGGTATTGAACCTGCAGGTGCTAGATGATGATCTCCCAGAGTTTGATGAGTATTTCCAAGTCAAGCTGGTCTCAGCCCAGTCAGGAGATGGGAAACCAGGATCTACCCCAACCAGTGGAGCCAGCATTGATCCTGAAAATTCCATCAATAATGTTACCATCAAGGCCAGTGACCATCCTTATGGTATGCCATGTCCATACTTACATTGCTATTCTTATGACCATCGCAGCTAGCCTTGGCAGTCATATAGATAGATATAGAGTTTTTTTCTTTCTTTTGTTTGTTTTCTATTTTTTTCCACCAATATTTGGTTAATATTCACCAATCCATGTGAAACCTGGTATACTTGTAGCCCTACATATAAGGTTTGTGCCCCTAGGTGTGTTTTGACCCCCAGAAGTAGAGTAGGCTCAAAGCACATTTTGGGCGATAGCTTGAAAACCGTTTGAACAATATTGATTAAATCTTAATGGTAAGTTGGCCTGTAGGGGGCACATTACTCTAGCTCATTAGGATTCATCTGTGGAATAGCACTACCTAGTGAATAATGTTAAAACAAAAATCTAGCAATTCACTAATATACACTGAAATACGAGGAAAAACTGGTATAGCAGTTAATACTTGGTGTGTAGTGGTCGTATCACCCACCTCTATGTGGTACATCTAGTTATCTACACTTTAATGTCTTTTTTGTGAATATACATAAAAACACCTGCTGTCTTAGGTCTTCTGCAGTTCCAGACTGCTCCTGTCACTCAAGCGATGATCAGACCGGCTCTAGAGGAGGCCCATATAACTGTGAAAGAAGAGGCTGGTGTGGTCGCACTACCAGTGGCCAGAGCACAGGGCCTGCTGGGAAGAGTGTTAGTGGCCTATCGTACAACCCCAGTCACTGCCGTCGGCTCCGAGGACTATGAGGTAATCTACTATCTGTGTGTAAACAAAATAAATTCACTTCCCATGAAGCTGATTGATGTGTTACCCTGGAAAGAAGTGGAAAGCCCTAAATTAATACGTGTCCCTTAAATTTGCCACATTGTTGTTGTTTTTTTTCTGGGGCAGAACGCAGAGGGGTTGCTCGATTTTTTGCCAGGTGAAAGGCTCAAATATATCAACGTGACTATAATCGATAACTCAGTGCCAGAGCTGGACAAAGTCTTTAGAGTGGAACTTTACAACCCACAGGGAGGAGGTAAGAGCCCTCACAATCCAAGCTTTCACCACACCGCATCCATCACTAACATAATGGGACTGAATAGTTGGTAGTCTCCTTTTGTAATTAATATGTTCTCTATACATTCTTCTGCTCCGAAAAAAAATATTTGCCCATATTCCATTCTCTGAAATATCTTGTGTGCTGGCCTGACTGTTTTCCATGAACTTTGCAGCTATACGTATTCCATTCATGTGGTCCGAACATGATCGCGGAAAATTAAACGTCTTTTCTTTGTGTGATTCCGTTTACATTCTGTGTGAATCCTGTGTGCTTCTGGTTGCTGTGTGGTGATTAAGTGGACCTGTTCTTTGGGAGTGGGGACAGTGGAAGTGGAGAGAGTGACACTGATTTCTTCCTTCCACCCTTTCACTATCACCCTGGTAAGGTTCCTGTCTCTGTTTCATGTTCCTCTACCCTGAAAATCTACCATGAAAATAAAACTAGACCAACTGCTTTCCCACATAAAGGCTCTATTATTGACATCATGGTACAAGTACAAATATATGGTAAATGTTTTCTAGTAAGGACGTACATTTAACAATGAACAATATACCAGCACTACTTAAACAGAGCTCCTAATGTCAGAACTGTCCGCCAATCACTGAGACGAAAACACAAACTTGAATACAGTGAATAAATTTCTTTTGAGAAGCGATGTTTATGCAGCTTGTTCTCAAGTGAACAAAACATCGTGATTTTTACTGAAATCAACAGCGTTGCAAGCGTCTACTCCAAGTGTCTGCTCTTCATCTTTTTAAGTCAGTCTTGGTCCAAATGAAGCCATGTAGCCACATTTGTGTGTTTTGACAAGCGCCCAGTTAGAGTTTTTGTTAATTCACTGTTTAAGACACCCTTGGTTGATTTTCTAGACCGGATCGGACAGCTTTCAAATCCGAGCTTTTAGTTTGTGAATTCCGGATTATGAGCTGTAAACGTTTGGAGACCATGTCGACGTCAATGCCCAAGTAAAACAGTCTTTTTTAGACTTTGGGGTTTAGCGGCCTCCTGCAACTCCAAGACTAGTGTCTGCTTCGCTATTTACATTGCACTAAGGCCAATGAACACTCAGAGGAAAAAATGTGGGAAAAGCAAATATCCATTATATTGAGAGGATAGCAGCAGTGGTGAGTGGTTTATTGAAAATGTCAGGAGGTTCATTTTCCCCATAGGGCCTCATTTCAAAACACGTATAGTGATCTCTGTGTAACTTGGTGTCTGTGGCTGGCATTGGGCACGATACTTTCCGGTCTGATTTACTCACCTGTCAATGTATATGTGAATTGTTTCACGCACAAGATGAATACTGGTTGCATTGTTCAAGATTCCTTACCACCATCATTGAAAATTGTTCTTAAATAGTATGTTTTAGCTGATATTTATATTCTGCTGTCAAACTAGTTTAATTAGTCACTTTCCAGTTTCAAAGATTTATCTAAGAGTGGTAATAATATAGTTTTTTTTTTCTTTGAAGCCAACTTGGGACTTGCATCGTACATCACTGTGACCATTTCTGCTTCCGATGAGGCTCACGGGGTCTTCCAGTTCAGTAACGATTCAATCTCAGTGAACGGAACTGAGCCAGAAGAAGGTCGCAGTAATGTAACACTACAGGTCAGGCTTCTTTATGCTTAAATAATCTTTCAACAATATAGCAGTCAATAGTGCAGCAATATCACTATACAGATATTAGACGTGTTTCCTTTCCCTCTCAGGTTATTCGTACTTTTGGCGCACTCTCCAATGTCACTGTATACTGGCAGGCAGATGCAGACTCGGAAGGAGAGCTTATCTACAGATCTGGCAACCTGACCTTCACTGTAGGGCAGACTATTGGAAACATTTTCCTTCATGTTTCTGAAGACGACATTCCTGAACTGGATAAGAGTTTTAAGATCCGTCTGTTAAACGTTTCTCATGGAAGGCTTGGGAGACAGACTGTTTCCACGCTGACTGTTCTGGCTAGTGATGACCCCTATGGGCTGTTCTTGTTCTCAGAAAGGACCAGGCCAATCAGAGTGGCAGAAGCAGACACTCTGGTTGCTTTGACAATACAAAGGAGGAAAGGACTGATGGGAAGGGTGCAAGTGACCTACAGGACACTGTGGGATACAGATCCAATGCCCTTCTCTACACCTGGTGTGGGCAGGGCAAGTGCTGGGAGTGATTTTGTACCCATTTTGGACTCTGTAACATTCTCAGCCAATCAGAGTGAAGCAAATGTGACTGTCAGGATTCTAGATGATAAGGAACCTGAGAGGGCGGAGTCTGTGTTTGTTGAACTTAGCAGTGTCACATTGGTGGAAGGTGCACAGACACAACCAGGTGAGTAGGAACTAGAAGTCTTTTAATGCACATGCATTGCTCAGTGGCTAAGACTTTGAGATAAATGTTTACTTGTAATTTCATAATGTTTGGTTTCTGCAGTTGCTCTGTCACCTCAACTTGGCATGAGAAATGTCTCAGTGGCCCAGATCATTATTGAGGCCAGTGATGATGCCTTTGGTGTGCTCCAACTCTCTTCTCGAGCAGTAAGGGTGCCTGAGTACTATGTAGGACCCATCATAAATGTAACACGCACTGGGGGGATTTTTGCCGACGTGTCAGTGAAGTTCCGCGCTGTACCCATGACTGCACGAGTTGGTAAGTAAAAAAATAAATAAATAAAAATTTATAAGTATAGGCGTGCTTTTGATTATGCACCTAAAAAATAAAAATTACAAATCACAGTTATACCATCAAGCTTTGCATAAAACTGTTCAAATATACACTGAAGTACCAGGAAAACTGGCTGGTATACTAGTTAATACTTGGTAGGTCCCCCCATGGGATCTTGGATGGAATGTTGCACAGTCCTCATGCTGATGTTTGTTGAGGCCCCAGCACTGAATTCTGATGTTACTTGAAACGATTGTTGGCATCTGACGCTGGTCACGTTCACCCAGAGTCTTTTTACAGACACATTGCTGTCGTAAGTTTGAGGTTTTGCCGTAATTCTTGTAGTCACCATACACCCTTGAAATGCTCAAATGTGAAAATCCAAACTTTGCTTCTACCTCCGAATTATGACCCATCTCACGAGCTTTCAACTTAGTTGAAAATTGCAAAATCATGATATCTTGCCATTCTCACAGCAGAAAAACAGCTCTAGAAGCTTCCATAGTTCCATAGATGTTGATCGCTTTATGTATGCACTGGCGGAAGCAACCAAAGACGTGCATAGGTGGTGTTGCTGTGTATTTTGCATAGGTTTTTTTGGTACTTCAGTGTAGTGCCACCCTTTTATTTGACATGTTGTCTGCAATGTTAATTCACCCATTCATTTGTACTGACATTATATCTGCAGGTAGCCTGACTCATATTTTGTTTGGAATACTGATTACTGACTTTGCCTGTAGGTGAAGATTATAGTGTAGCCTCCTCTGATGTGGTCCTTCTGGAAGGAGAGAGCAGTAAACCAGTCCCTATCCTTATTATTAATGACGTGATTCCTGAACTGGAGGAAACCTTCCGCATTGAGCTTCTCAACCAGACCACTGGGGGAGCTTTCCTGGGCGAGCTCACTCAGGCAGTCATCACCATCCTGCCTTCTGATGACCCATATGGGTCCTTTGGTTAGTTAAAATGTCCAAAAGTCATATCGGCATTGATTTGATTAATTTCTAATAGGTTTGACAACTTGATCTTGTTCTTGTTGTTTAGTTTTTCAAGCTGCACCTGTTACTATAGAGGAGCCAGTGGTGAATGCTGTTGAAGTATCTTTGCCCATTGTGAGGAATGCTGGGACTATAGGTTACGTTAGTGTCAAATGGCAAGCTAGCATCAATGGCAGACCTGCAACAGGTGACCTTCAACCTCTGTCTGGAGAGGTCAGCTTTGCTCCCGGTGAAACTATGAAGACACTGAAAGTAGAGGTTTTGGCTGATGATGTGCCAGAACTTGAAGAGGTCAGTATTATTTTCTATACAACCCCCTTCCACTACCACCATATTGTTAATTAGTGTATAAATATATATATTTGTTTTAGATAATTAAAGTAGAGCTTATTGGTGCCACAAATGGTGGGAGCATCGGTGCTGAAAATGTGGTGAACATCATTGTGCCTGCCAATGACAATCCCTATGGCACAGTGCACTTTGAGCAAGCGGTGTATCGAGTACAGGAGCCTTTGGAAAGCATGTACCTTGCCAACATTACTGTTCGAAGAAGGTATGCAATGATCTTACCTCATTTTAAAGCATATGACATAAAACTACAGGGGTTAGACAATGAAACTGAAACCACAATAATTTATTAGTATGGTGTAGGGCCTCCTTTTGCGGCCAATACAGCGTCAATTCGTCTTGGGAATGAC
>JAOVYV010000027.1:9442587-9452600 GCA_025674545.1 Hassar affinis
CAATTTAGCCATGAAACCTCCCACACTAAAATGACAGGTGTTTCAGTTTCATTGTCTAACCCCTGTATATCTATCTATTTATTTGTTTGTCTATTAATTTATATCTTCCCTAGATTTCAGGTTGCACAGAGCTATTGTTCTTCTCCTGCTTCTTTTGTTTAAATATAACACATTACTCTCAAGGCTAGCCAATTATGTTTTCACTCCAGGCACCACAGGCATTTTTCACAGAAAAATAGGCACTTTGTTATGAGAAAGTAATGAATTCTGAGATTCACAGGTCTGTGCTTGGCTGTGTTTGTGTATTATTACAGAATGAATTAGTGTAGGTTCTGTCATTTTGTTGTTCCTAATAACGTGAAGTGTTATTAGTGTGGAAAATGGCTCATTTGCATCACCCTTTTTTTTGTCTTGTTCAGGACTGTCTGCTTGTCATGCACTGTTCGGTACTGTCTGCTTATCGTAGTCCTGCAGGTCCTGTAGGAACCTAGGAACCTGTTTCTTTTCACTGTGTACTATACACACTGTATATAGTTGAAATGACGATACAAAGCCACTTGACTTGAGTTGAACAAAATAAACCCAGAGTCGTTTATTTATTTGGTGGGGTTGTAAATTAGCCTGGCTTTCACACATGCAACTTTACACATTTTCTTTTTATGTTCTTATGAGAGTTAGTCCTCCTAGCATCACCATTGTGTGCATCATTAGTTTGGATTCCATTATAATTAGACTTTGGTAGGTGTTTGATTTCATGACAGTCTCTCAGGGACAGAAACATTGATGGTTATAAATTGATGGTTATACATGCTATACATACCATGAAGTCCATTCATTTCTCATTTGTATAATCTGGCTCTTATTTGCCTGCACACACGTTTCCATGTATAAACCCATTTAATATGATGAAATAGCATAAGCCATGTTGACTTAAGACTTAGCGCACATCCTGTGGAGCTTTAGACTCTAAGCCATATCCAGACTTTTAACAACAGGAACACCACTTTTCTGAAATATTCTTGGTGGCCTGACAAAACTGCATTTATTATTGGAAACAGGACAAAGAAGTGACCAGAATAAATACTACCCTTGTCTAAAAGTGTCTTACACTCATGTCTTACAGGAAGTGAAATTACTGAGTTTACCAGTTTATAACTGGTAAACATGCTGTCTGGCTCAACAGTTATGAGAGGCTGAATGATGCATGTGAGCAAGTTTATCCTGACCTCTCATTTACCGTAATGAGCCAGCCCAGATGACGTCAAGGACAGAGTGAAAGAGAAAGAGAGAGAGAGAGAGAGAGAGGATGTGTGAGAAAGTCCAACGAAGGAAGCAGCCCAGGTCTCTATGCCCACATCCCGGCCTCTCTTCCTTTGCATTTGCTGAGATGTGTGTAAGTGTGCGTATGTGTGTCACTACACTCCCACACTCACACAAACACAGGCAAGTGAATCCAAACAGTGTGCTGGTCCCACGACTCAATCAGCTTAGACAACAAAGGCCATGCTGGGTTGCCAAATCAAACACAGCCATTTTCTCCTAATCTAGCTTGTTCATTTGACGTAAATCGTTTGACTTCTTCTCCTCATTTTCATGCCTGGTTCAAACTAGTCACAGTCCTTCCCCCCCGTGTTAGGGAAATTGGATGCACACTGTTCAGGTCAAGACTTTGCTGTGCCAGTTCACAGCAAACCTTGAGCTAATTGCTAACCCCAGTGTGACACTAACATGATCCTCTCTAGTGGAGGTGAGGGGCCATCTCAGGATGGCTAACGTTACCATCTTGTGTCGCCTGGCCCTGCTCAGGGCCTGACGTCAGCCAATCAGTGCGTTTTCTGATATCATCTTGCCTGAGGTGACCAAGGAAGAACGCAGGAAATAAGGAGAAATAGACCACTGTATCTAACTGTGAGTCATATTGTAAACTGCTGAGCTTTTGAGTTTTTCCCATGAGGATCAAGCTAGTTGGTGCATAACATGACATGACACAATAGCACATCATCTAATAATCTCCTATTAGAACATGACGTTGATGACAGCTTTAAGCTCTTCCACACTGGAAAGTGTCCACATTATCTGTATACAAATCCGTCTGTTTAAAATCTTCATGAAGCATCGTAACTTGGCAAGGGCTTTGCTGTAGCTTCTTTAATGTGGAAACATTTTTTTTGGTGAATTTCATGGTGTTTCTCCATATCTCTGGCTATGCAGAGACTCCACTGTGGCAATACCAGAATTTATTTGTCATCAGACACAGCTTATCGATGCAGGCGACACCATTGCTTTAATTCAGTTCTAGACAGGGTCCATATAGCATCTGAAGGTGTTCTTTAGTTTGTCCCTTCAGCGTTTATCTCCTCCTGTAGAACCCTTGAGCATTCAAAGAGGCCTTCGGGAAGCCCCTTAACATTAAGATTGTAGGGTTTTAATTTTTATTGTTGAACAAGTTTCACAACTTTCAGGTTAGTGATTAGTGAAAGCCTGCTTAAAGGAAAGAGCCTCGATAAATGACTTACATAATAATATTTATAATTAACATGTGATTTTGAGAAACATAATAGTGCAAGTCGACTTTTTAAATCATTGTAACTGCGTCGGCAATATGACAGCAGAGTTGTGGACAACCACTAACTTTAAATTCAATCAAATCAGAAATACAACAACCAACAAAATAGCAGCAGAACAGCCGAGCACATTACAGATATAAAAAAAATAAAAAACATTTATTGTGTTTAAGGTGAACCTCAAATACCGCCACACAAGTTGCAGAGACTACACCTAAAGGCAAGTACATGAGGTAGAGCATTTTGTATTGGACCAGTAGTGATGCTGATTCTTCTCATTGGCTGGATGTTGGTGGTTGGTTATTTGATTCTGATCCCATTTCCTGGATCTGTGACAGCTTTCTAATTTTTTATTTTTAATTGACAGCTGCCAGAATGTGAGAAGAATGTCATCAACTATTACAAAAAATGCTTTGACTTAAAACCACTGACTTGCTCTTTAATCATGTATTTAAAACCTGAAAACAGGAAACACTGCCCTAGCTTCCAATACCCTTCTTTGCTGAAGGTGTGTAAGAATAAGAATTAAGCATGTGCATGTTTTTAAGAGACATAATATGAAAAACAGATTTATTTGGCCTTAACAATATTAGTGGCATTTTTATAGTGGCAGTATATCCTTCTGAATTGTACGCTATGAGCCTCGGCTGTCTGTGTATTTTAATATGATAGCCTTTACCCTTTAGACCTACTTTCTGTGGTTTTTAAAAGTGAAACGAGTGTATGTTTGAGAGCAAACACTGACGTGCCATTTAGGTATGTCCATGTGTATGAAGTCTAGAAGGTCAGTGCATGTTGCCTTCTCTGGAATTTGATCCAACAAGCAACACATTCAAAAGTAGACCACATGGAACATTGAACTTGTGTAAAGAGGTTTGCAAATAAAAGCAAAAAAAAAAAACCCTGCTCTGACCTTTAACATAGTTCTCTTTACTTCAGATACATATTAACAAGGTTTAGCTCAGGTTCAAGAGTTTTCTCTGACTCGTCGAGTCATATTTTCAGCCAAATAAAAAAAATGATGTTCCCCTCTATTGTGTATGTGATGCTTTACCACACTATTAAACTGCTGGCTAGATTTTGGAGATGTTCTTGAGCTCCAGCAGTCTTGTATCTATAACTGAAATATTTCTCAGTCACATTTCTAATCCCAGTTATGCAGGCTGTTCATATAGCTTTCCTTTTGCTGGTCACCTGTCTGTTCAGCTCATCACCTCTGGACAGATTGCACTGCCTGAATTATTTTTGGAAATCCACAGACATGTGGGTGATCCACTTAGCCTGAACTTTGGACAGCAAAAAGGGGGAAAAGTCCAGCTTCACCTCAGGGGCAGCCACACATGTCTGTTGATTATGCGTGGCTGTGTGCCAGTAAAACCCAGCTGAGGGAATACGAATGTTTCAGGCAGCACAGCATACCACACGTCTGACACTCTGACGTTGTAACACATTTACCTAGATCTGATTAAACATCACAATAAGTAACCAACAGTGTGTATGCAATTAGGCTTATCCAAGCTTCTGGAGGAGCATTTAAGCCTGTTAAGTGAAATAAGTCCACTTTTCACAGCCTTGGATACTCCAGATAAGATAAGCCAGAATATCCAGGATGTGCACCACTATCTACAGGATGTGCATAAAGACATGAGGAAGGAAAGCATGAATTCAAGGTCAATTTATTAAACGCTATGGCTATTTTGGGATTCTATTGTCTCTGTTCCTTGACTACATGACAGGTTCTGTGGTGTTAGACATACTTCTCGTCATGTTGCGAGTCAACCAAGAAGTGAGCCTTTTCAGTGGAAGCTTTTCAGGATATATTTTTCAACAGTGCACCCATAGGGGTCGCTCTTTAGCCACACTATGGAGCACATAATGTGAAGAATGTGTTCTTACTGATCTGTCCCAGAACAAACTCAGCTACTTGGAGTCAAATAATCCTCCAATCGTGTATGTCGTGTAGCCATTAATGAACTTTTAATGAGTATCCCCAGTAATAAGCAGTGAGCAAACTGAGTATGTATGGCATGGCAGGTTTGACATGATTGCATCGACATGGAAGCAAAAGAAAAAGCCTATAAGTGATAAGCAATTATTATGCAGACTTCCTGAGAATATCCAGCTGGTATATAACAGTGTTAAAACGTAGACTGATTGAACTTGTTACTGTTTTAAAAATCCATTAACTTCAAAATGGATCTGAATATGTTTTCCCAGGAATTAATGTTTTACCATGTTTTGTAGGTTAGGCGTACAGTTCCAGCTTCCCTGTACACAATCGAACCTAGTGTTCAATAGGGTTAATAAGTACTTAGAATTGTGTAGATGTGTTGCATAATCATAATTTGTGAACCAAAAATACAGGGGAAACACTTTTTTTTTTCATGCTTTTGCACCTTTTGTATGGTGGTTTTGAGAGTTTAATCACCACCAGGACAGCATAAACAGGTCTGTTTTGAGTACCTTCCCATGCTCACCTCTGTTTTCCGTATTCACTGAATCATCAGTGATAAAAGCATGTAATGGCAGGGAATTGGCCGAGGTATCTAGCAGCGTTGCAGTGAGGTTATCAGGTAGGCTAACTGCCTGTCTTTATTATTGCCGGTGAGTCAGTGTTTTCTGAGGGGTTTAACTCCACCTGTGTCTTGTACCTTTTGCATTTCCATTCTCCAAGTTAAATGGCAAACACACAGTGAGAATACAACTTGGTAGTTAAGCATGTATTGTTCAGGCTAATATGGACGTTGATTTGATAGTTGATATGGTGAAATTTTCTCTTAGGAGACTTTTATTTAACATTTATGGAAGGAGTCTCCAGTTTCAGCACTTTGGAGCTGTCAGAGATGCAAGGTTTCAGGAGAGTCTGAAGTGGTTGCTCAGTAACATGACAAGATACTGTGTTTTTGTCTTATTAACTTCATGAGAGAATAACAGACGCTGATGGGGGCAAAACTGTAGCTGTTGCATTGTAGGTGATAGAGTGACAGTTGCTGTGATATTAGAAGAATAAAACACTTCAAAGTTTGCTGTTCTAAAAAAAAAAAGTCAAATGAGTGTGAGCTCAAAAACCTGACAGAGAAAATGGACAAGTGCTGTTTACTCTAGTAACGGTACAGTCTAGGCCTATTGTCAGTCAACTACCTAAGAGTTACTGGAGCAACACAGTAATGTGTATATGTGTGAAAATATCATTTATAATAATCCGTGTTGGGTGTTTTTTGCCATTTCATTTCTCCTGACCACAAATGCAGTGTTTGCTCATTCAGATCTACTTACATAATATTTAATGAAAGCCTTGGTTTCCAAAGATTCTCCTGGAATCACTTAGCACATCTGGTTTTGTGTGAAATGCTGGATTTGAAGGTGTGGTCAAATGTTTTTAGCATGTTGCACTATTAGGCAAAGTGCTTGTATTACAGCAGCTCATTAATGCAGGGTGAGCCAGAAAGATTTTCATATTTCTCAGATGCTAGTCTGATTAGAGTAGTGACTCTAGGAGGGGAAACAGTAGCTCAACTGATGCCATTTTATTCAACATGGAGCACTGAGCAGAAATGTTTTTTTTTTTATTGCAACTCTGTGATCGCTACTCAACAGCTATTTCGCATTAAGTTGAGTGTTCCTCATCATATTTATAAATTATCATGTGTTTCATTTCAAGAATCGGCAGGTCTCTCTGGCTCGCCAAGCTGAACAGTACAGACTCCTTATTACAGATGCACGCATTCTTTCAACATTTTCTGGTGTCTGTTGAGTAGCAATCACAGAGTCGCCATTTAAAAAAAAACGATTCAACAATGAACACGTAACATGCTGACGTAATATGCTGACCATGGCTCCATGTTGACTAAAAAGGCATTAATTGAGCTTCTGTTTTCCCCACCAGTCACTCCTCTAATTAAACTAACGTCTGAGAAATAAGCATATGAATATCAATATGACGATCTCTCTGGCTCACCCTGTATATTTAAAATAAAGACAAAAACAATATAAAGTGTTAGAGAGGTGTTGGTCCGAACAGTCTGGTAGTTTCCAAAACATCCCCCGTAGGTCATGGGTGAAATCTGTAGAGCGTGAAGGCCATAGCGTTTGAAGCACATATGCCATATGGATGGGGTGGAATCATCCTAGAAAAGACCACTCCCATGAGGACAGAAAGGTTTCCTCATAGGATACAGGTGATTGTTTAGAATGACTTTGTATTGGATTGCAGTGACTCTCCCCTCTAAGGCAAACATTCAAACTTTTTCCACATGAAGCCTACTTCCTAGTTCCTTTTTTTTCAGCTGCAAAATTGCCGACTTCACCTTAAATGAGGACAAACAGGGATACAGAAATCCAGTTTTTCACATAATTGCTCCATCTTTTAGGAAATGACACAATCAGAATGCCCCTGTTAACCCGAAAGCACCTTAACAACTCCGATTATAACGTGTTTCTTTTTGGCAGAGAACCTAAGAGCCGTGTTTTTCAGATGCTGCCCTCCCACCTAATCTTATTAACTCCGTCATTACCATAGAGACCTCAGTTTCTTAGGAACTCATTACCAGAACCACATGTACACAAATATGTCTGAGAGTCACTTTATCCCACACTGTGAAATTAGAAGCTTTTTTAGGTATTTCCTCCCATCACATGAAATAGTGGAAATAGCATGTGCAGTAATGTAGGATGGGTTCTAACTTAAGGGGAGACAGAGTAGCCAGAGATGAAGAAGAGAGCCAAAGTGATGTGAATAGGTAGATAACAGATTAGCGATGAATGCAAAAGCCTTAGGCACAGGTCTATGAGCTACGTGCGGCACACTCAGCTTCTCTTGCAGAACAAAAGCGGCCGAGGAAACACCCACGGTGCTGCCGAGGCTGGAACAGGCTAGTTCAGACCGGTATCTGTTAGGGGAGGAGGAGGAAAGGGGGTAGAGAGAGAAAGAGAGAGAGAGGGAGAGAGAGAAAGAGAAAGAGAAAGTCTGGCAGTATGCTATACTCTCACTGATGTCATCGCTTTGGCCGACACTATTAATAGTTCAGCATTAAAGCTGCATCAGCAGTGGACCGGTCGCTTTGTTATGATTATATAGTGAACAGATATTGCGGAGTTTCTGCCATTGTACATGGATGATGTGGTTAGTAAATAGCTGTGGTCTGTACTGCTGCATTGCACTCTATTGTCTCATATAATGGTGTATATATTAGAGTCTTGTTTCTATTAGATTCAGTACACCTAGTCTCTGACAAGTCACACTTTTATGTTTAATGTCATTGGTTGTTTTCATTCCCTGTGTCTTTGTTGCACCGAGCACCAGACATAATTCAGGGTAAAGATCAAATGATTTTAAAAAAGCTACAGACGACACATTTTGTCACAAACACAAATGCCAACAGGCAGCATCAGAAGAAAGGAGCCAGATTGCTCTGTGCTTTTAGAAAAATGGCCAACGTGAGCCTTGAATCGAACACTGCGGCCTCGGTGCTTGATGACAAACACACATGCTGTCCTGTCTTCCACACAGGAAACCACCAGGACATCTCCTCTTCCTGAAAGGCTAAAACAGACTACTGTTGACTACTGCAATATTATTATCACAGTGGGTGTGGGTGCGGAGGATGGGCATTTCACTTTTCACTTACATTTTTTTTAGGGCTTTTCACTGGAGCTAGATGGTTTCCAAAAAAAATTGGAAAGTGTTTCACTAACGGAAAAAACATCACAGCACATGGAACTGTACAGATTTTTAGATGTAAAGTTCAAATGAATGTATGGATATGGATGTTTAAGTATGAATGAAACTGGGGGCATACTGTTTATGTGCAGTTTTAAGTCCTGCTAAATTGGTGGTTAAATGTAAAGAATTTGTGTTTTAACATAAAGTCATGGTTGCCAGATGAGGAAGATTCCTGCTTAATTGTGCAGGTTTGAATTTGACTGTGTGGGTCAAAATATGTTTGGGCAGATAAAACCTGGGGATGGTTTGGGATTGGGATGCCACCCAATCTGGCATTGCTGACCCATGGCTACTACCTTTCTGCTTATGGATGGCATCCATACAGGCATTTTCAACTTATAGTTTAAATATTATTAATGCTTAAAATTCATCTTGTGATGAGCCATGGGCATGCACATAAAAAAAGCAAAAGAACAAATCAACTAAAACCGGCCTTGCCAAAACAGGAACCATGTTCCAAGTTTTGTATGTGATCCACAATGCTTCATGTTTCCCTTGCGTAAGCTTCCATGCTGCAGGAAGCTTATGTTGTATAGAAATGTTCATATTTGCTTATGCATCAACAAGCAAATAATGTGTAGCCTTCTGCAAATCAAGATTGTTAGTATTGTTTAGAACTGAAGTGTAAATTGACAGGGGTTGCCAAGACCACGATTTTCAATCAATATTGGATGGCATTTGATGGTTTCTGCTTTGTTCTGCAAATTGGGGTTTGGGAATTTGTGCATATATTAAATATTGACTCTAAAACAAGTTGTGAATTGCCAAAAGGACTTTATGAACTGGCAACCCTTGCAATTTAAGAACTCTTATAATTTTTCAAACTGGTTTAACTGTTGCAGATACAAAAAAAGGCACAATTGTGTGTTTGCACAGTGGCTTAGAACAAGTTCAGTATGGTAAACCAGCTCAACACCCCTGCATGATTATCATTGCAATTTACCTGTCTGAGAGATCAGCATGGAAAATGACCTGGGGGTGCAGACGGCGTGACTCTTTTCACAGCTGTAAGCGGGGGAGGTGCTCTTGTGACAAACACAAACAGGGAAGACAAGAGGCGTGAACATGTTCTAAATGTAGCAGGCCATGCCTGAACTGCTTTATGATTCATATAGCGAGTGACACTAATTTATCCGTTTAAAGGATGGTTTCATGTATGGTTTCACGGTTCCTGTGACGGAATGGAAATGAAATCCCACAACACAAAATTTGCACTTCCAAAGAATTCCGGTTCGTGTCGGTAACAAAGGCTGCCTCGTTTATCTAATGTTTCAACGCTGTAGGATAAACACTTGACTGCAGGTCAACCACGGTCTGGTTCTAACCTGCGGTATCTTGCTTTTAGCTGCGCAGTCATCCTGTCTAGTCCCTGTCATCTATATATCAGCCACAGCAAAGGGTCTGTAATGCATGAACTTGGATATTTTAAGCCTGCATGGCTTCTGTCCTTTTCACTCAGCTTGTATCTGAGCAGACTGTTTCTTGATTCAACGACAACAAATAGATCAGACTAAGGTGAATGTAAAAGCCTTGAAACTTGAAGTTCTTCCCAAAGCTTTCATGAAAAAGTGACACGTTGTGTTTGCTACTTTTAGTCACAACTTGAAGGAATTATAAAACAATACAGAAAAATTCAGCTCTAACAATAAGTTCATTCATTCATTCATTTTCTTGACCGCTTATTCCTTTTCAGGGTCACGGGAGAGCTGGTGCCTAGCCGGCAGCAT
>JAOVYV010000027.1:9470249-9496412 GCA_025674545.1 Hassar affinis
TAAGATCCAGTGGTGCAAAATGCAAATTCTTCCAATTTTTTAGCTGGTCTTAAGATTTTGATCAGGAGTGTATATGTACTGTATACATTATGTGTCAAAACTATATACTGTAAGTGATATTTAGGTAGCTAAATAATTAAAGCCAAAGTTAAAACTTACTCTTCATGCAACACTATAATCATCCCTGATCATGCTGGTTACCATTATTAGTAGCCCTTTACATCACATGTATTCAATTTTTTTCTATCGCCTTTTATTATTGTTATTATATTCTTTATTATTATTATCATACAACAATGCCTGCTCTCTAGGAAGTATTAATCCGTTCATATTCCATATATGAGTACACCTGCCATACTCTTAGGTTTCTCAGTAATAATTAAACTACACCAGGGTGTTGTGTCTGATGATTCTTCAAACCAGAACAGATTTAAGTTTTTAGATATTTCTGTCACTCGCATGCTTATGTGCAAGTGTGTTCACTGCTGTTTATCTCAAGTGCTTAAAAAAGTGTTTCATTTCGCCTTGTGACTGAAAACAATTCTGCAATATAAAGATGATTGTTGATGTTTGTTAGAGAAATAAAAGCTTCATATTGGAAGATTTATTTTAGGCATTGTTGTACATAAAACAAAGCCAGCTGGAGCAGAACAGAAGGGATAAGTTGTTCCAAGATGCTTCCAGACGCCCTGGTGACTGTAGTGACGAGGTCAGTAGTTTACTCAGCCTCTCCCCTCAGAGGCAGTGCTGCTGAATCAGCACTCCATGGCACATGCAGAAGGAGGCAAGCTTGTGATCAGGGCAATCTGTGTGCTTCTCTCTTCCTCCTAATCACCCTCTGAAACATGCAGAGAGCTTGAGCCAAGGCTGCTCTATGTACCCTGTACTATTGAAAACTGTTGAAAGAGCAGCGCTACCCTTGAGATGCGCTAATAATCCACCAAACCTTCCTTATCTCATAACTTCATAACAGAGCAGTGAGCTAGCCTTAGTATTGATTTTAGTATTGATTTTCTGGTGAATTGGTGTTACTCAGAATGTTAATTTTGTTAACTTATAATGGTCTCCTGTCTTTTGTAATAATTCCAAAAAAGTATAAAAAAAAGTATAAAGCAGCCCTTTGATTGGGTTGTGTGTCATTAGCTGAAGTATACAGAATAAACATGTGTGTTGATCCCCATATTTCCATTGGGACTGCTACCAGTGCTTTGAATGTGCAGTACTGTTATCTAATAGCCATCACACCAGAGTTGGGCTTTGCATATACACTTAAAACATTAAACAAGCACACATTAAAAACGCTAACAGCAAACAACAATTTTTAAAAATAATTATCTACTCAAAACAGAAGGTGCATGGCATGCTGGGAAACCTCAGTTCAGTTCTGAACATGTATATTATAGACTCTACACTAAATTAGGGAGTTGGGGGGGCAGGGTTTGTTAAAGAAAACCTGCCATAGAGCAAGTTAGGTTCAGAGAGTCAGTTACCATGGTAACTGACCCAGTGTTCGACTTACCTCTCTTTCTGGAATGGAAAACCCAAAGTTTTCCTCATCTCAGAGTTTTAACTAAACCCAGTTTCTGGAATACTTAAACAAGCACACATTAAAAGGAAATAATGGAAATAATTAGAAATCAGCAAGTGCATATGTACACGTAGATAGATACTTAAATGTGTATCTTCTTTGGAAAATCTCTGGCAAGCATGAAATGCAAGGCATTGGAGTTGTCTTGCCATCAGAAAGTGAGATGCATTCCCAAATAGGTTGAGGCCATTATAGTTTTCAGGTTTTTGTCCTGTTGCTAGGTGATGCATTGTTACAATTGGTTTGGATCTGTGGCGGCCCAGTGGTATAGTGGTTAATCTTTCCACCTCTTAGCTCCAGAGTGCCTGTTTAAATCTTGAAAATGTGTTTTGGTTCATGTTTTCTCATGTCTGTGTGGATTTCCTCCAATCTCCAGAAAGCATGCTGATAGGCTGATTGGCTTTGCAAAATTACCACCTAGGTATGAGTGAATGTGTGCGCGCGTGTGTGCGTGGTGCCCTGCCTGAGACTGATGTCCCATCCAGATTGCATTCCTGCTGGTGGTGATTGGATCTGAACAGAATCTTCTTTATACTCAAGAATTCATTCTGCTGCCTGTGTCAGATCAGCTGGCACGCTTTGGATCGCCACCAATTTCCCCACATCTTCCTCATACCATGCTATGTCACAAGATATGAGCATAACTGATGATTAACTGCAGTTCATGTACTTATCTGTAGATTCTTCATGCTATCCTGCTTGATAATGCAAGTTACAAGTACTGATGAAATCGAATGCAGCTCTTACACCTGTTGCATTGCTTGAATGAAAGAGCGAGGCTTCAGCTGATAAAGAGGGACACACTGAAAGTCCCTTTCAGCTGTACCTGCTTTGAATGCAAATAATCTCTGGACTGACCTAACTTCTGACATCAGACCAGATCAGATTGCTGGATGCAGTTTCAGGTGCTAACAAGCCAGGAGGCCTTCTAAGCCACAGTTACCCTACATACCCCCAGCCGTACCTGCTGTGTTTCAAAAGGAAAACTCTAGTAATGCTATTAACGGTTATGTAAGATGAACAAGGTAACCAAGACAGCATTTATGGTGAGATAAGCTTACATATCTAAATAAAGGGGCTTTTTGATAGTAAGCAAAGAACATGTCTGTTTTTTTATGACTCTGATTGTACTTTGAACTGAAATTGCTCTTATCTGGATTTACAGTAACAGTCAACACGCAGGTGTGTGGAAGAGGAAAAAGAATTAAAGTGCTTAGGCAAAGCAAAGTTGCACAACAGTGCATGTGTTGTTTCTCTAGTTGCTAGCTTAAATATTCATACTCCTATAGCAAAGTTTTTCATGTATTCATTATGGTTCATGTTTTTGGCATCAGCATTAAACTCAGTTATCAACCAGCTAGAAATAACATTTAACTCTCAGGTCAGGCATTTCGATTTTTTTAGTAAGACACATTCAAGCCAAAGCCACGTGTTGCTATATTCTGTCTAGTCTGTTTGTCTTCTAATGCTCATGATGCCATCTGTTTGAAATTACCCAACCATTATGCTTTTACAAGCCCATTTAAGTGTTTGTATCGCACCCTAAATGCAGGTATTATATAATGCAGTTTCAGTGTAGTTCTGCCGTTTATTGATTTCCTTCTATGGCAGCAGCAGAATGAAAAAAAGGAAAGCCAACAAGCCAACAGGGAAAATCATTGACTGCTTTAGTAGAGAACCTTCATGTCAGTAGATGACTGCATCTTTATCGTATTCAGTCATTAGCCTTTAGTACAAACACAATAAACAGAACAAGAGCAGTAAGAGCTTAGAGTGGATAGAGATATACAAAGTAACTAAAGCAAAAATGGAAATCTTCACTGTTTAGTTGTCAGGACAACTTGTCATTATGCTGTATGTGCTTGATAGCATCTTTTCAGCCACTTTGTACCTGGCACATTTCTGGAACACATGCTTTGAGAACCGGGTCCATTGCAGGGACTTGGCGCATTGCTGATCTCCACTGACACAGTGGAGAAAGACTATGGTCTGAGCCTGCATTTCTTGTTTTGTATAACCCTTCAGACGTGTGTTATTAGTTTAGCCAGCAGGAATTAGGGCACATGATGTATGGCACATCTGCTCAGGAATCTGTTGCCGCCAAGAATACTCCCCATACACCCAGCCCAAGAAGAGGAACGTGATCCACTCAGCTCACATAACCAGACAGAGCAGTGTACTTGTTCATAGCAGGAAGAGAATCACTGTCATTCTTATTTGGGTGTTCTTGTACGCTTGCCAACCTCCCGCTGTTCATGTGTATAACTTAGCAACACTTCTTCCCCATTCCAGTCCTGGTAATAACGCTTAATAGCATTTAATATCATGAGAGATTATAAAACTATGTTATGAGACTTCCCACAGGCTGAGCTTAATCTGAAATCTGAATAAACCTTGCAAAGTCTGGGCATTACTTCTTCTGCCCATGTTATTTTATACACCAATGCCTCTCTTTGTATACCTTTCAGTAGGAAAGCCTTTTCACTGCACTCGCCTGATCACACATTTCTTCCTCTGCACCCTCCTACTGCAGTTCCTTTTCTTAGTATGGAATGAACCTGTAATACTGTTCTTATAGAGCAGATGGGGAGAACATGGAGAGGAGAGCCTCATAGGTAAACGTTCTCAGGTCTGTTCTGTCTGTGTAGAGCAATTACTTCTCAAGGTTTTGGGAACATGCTACTTCCGTAGAGGCCATTTCCTGTGTGGAACAGGAATGTGCTTGTAGGGATGGAAATCCAATGTAGGCAATGAGATATTTTGGCTGAAAAATGAAATGTGAGGAAGGCAAGAAAAAAAAGGATGGTAGAAAGAGAAAAAGGTGGTAGAAAGAGGTGGGTCAGAGTTTGCTTGAAGAAAACGATTTGAAGAGTGATTGACGTAAATAGTGTAAGAGAGAAGCGTCAGAGCAGTGGAAGTAACACTTCGGTACTAGCCCAGTGGGTAAACACTGAATTTTGCAGCCTGTGTTCTCTGCCAGGTGAGGAATGTGTGACCAATGTTTTACATCTAGGCCCAGCTAGTATATCAGACTCTCAGAGCTTACTATTCAGTTACTCTGTGTTACTATAATGTTACTCTACTATTCAGTTACACTGTGTTAATATTATGTTACCATCATTGAGCCTTATACCATGAGGTCCCATCATAGGCATAAAACTATTACATGTACATATAGAAACACACTCACTGAAAGATCATTTGTGATTGCTGTTTTTCTAAAGCAAGTATTTCCGGTCCATTTTCATGCCGTGTCTCTCCCAAATAGCAAGCATGCTAAACAGAAATGGTGCGCTTGTCATTAGGCAGGTCTTTTGTTCAAACCACAGAAACCATGCAGCTCTTATTTGTCATTCATATCATTTATATAGTTTGCACTTGACTGGACAATGTTTACTTAATCATTTTTATTACTAGTCACATATTGGAAGCAAGCAAATCCTTTACATCTACAGAATACTCCTCTATGCCAGCAATAGGTGGGTCCACTAGAAACTTTTAAAGAAGAATTAAGCAAAATTATGGGATTACGTACACCAAGAAGGATAAATGATTTCAGTGAGTAGCTACCTTCCCATTATGAACGACTGTATCTCATGAGCACAGTAATGCTACCCAGAACGCTGCCTACCTAAAAAGCTACCTTCCCATTGGAAAGCACTGTATGAGTCAGTCTGTCATTAGAGTCAACATGTACCTCAGGCTCCATTATGATCAAAGCTTTCCAACCTGTTCCCGCTGACCCGCTGGATCTTAATGTTGGCGAAATTAACTCAGAAACAGGGCTATTACCGAAGCTTAGGGCACCGTGTTCTGAAAAAAAAGCATGAGTGGTCCCTAACATTATTAGAAATGTCAGGTTCCTCTCCTGTTTGTTCTACATGAAAGTAATTTCTAATGACAGTTGCTGTTTTTAATGCATGTACACAAAGTGTACTGTCCTAATTTGGGATAGAGTGGGTGTAACCAGGGAACCATATCAGCCATAACAAGAAATATTGTGTAGGTCCCCTTTGTCCTGCCAAAACAGCTCTGACCCACCAAGGCATGGGCTCCACAAGATTTCTGAAGGTGTGCTGTGCCAAGTAGTGTATCTCAATCATTTCCTGAACTATATTTGCATTGATATCCTGCTGAAAGACGCCACTGCCATTAGGGAATACCATTGATTGTGAAAGGATGTACTTAGCCTGCAACAATGTTTGGGTAGGTGGTATGTGAATGCCAGAATCCAAGGTTTCCCAGCAGAACACTGGCCAGAGCATCACACTGCCTCTCTCCTGGCTTGCCTTTTTCCCCCATAGTGCATCCTGGTGCCATCTCTTCCCCAGGTAATCAACCTACATGGACCTGCCTGTCCATGTTATGAAAAAGAAAACATGATTCACCAGATCAGACCACCTTCTTCCATTGCACCATGGTCCAGTGCTGATGCTAAAGTGCTTATTGAAAGCACTCTTGGCAGTGTGTACAGGGGTCAGCATGGGCACTCGGACCGGTCTGCAGCTATGCAGCTCCATATGCAGCAATCTGTGATACACTGTGTGTTCTCACCATTTTCTATCAATCAGCATTATCTTCTGTGGGATCAAATGAGACATCAGTGAGCATTGGCTGCCCATGACCCTGTCACCGGTTCAGCTGTTGCCCTTTTGTGGGCTTCTTTGATGGGTTCTAACCACTGCATACTGGGAAAACCCCACAAGACTTGCTTTTTTGGAGATGATCTGACTCTAGTCATCTAGCCATCACATTTTGGCCCTTGTCAAGGTTGATCAGTTCCTTATGCTTATCCATTTTTCTCACTTCCAACGCATCAACTTTGAGTACTCACTGCAATTCACTGCCTAATATACCCCGCGCCTTGACAGATGTCACTGCAATGAGATAATCAGTGTTATTCACTTCACCTGACAGTGGTTTTAATGTTATGGGTGATTGGTGTATTGTCTTTATTGTAGTTCATCGTGATATAGGACTACACATGGCAATGCACTGTGCTATGTCATTTTAATCTTTCAAAATGTATTCCACTAGATAACCAAAAGCTTTAAGCTTTTAAGCTTTAGGCATCTTGAAACAGTGAGGTTTTGTAGAGTTTTTGTAGACATTGGCTATGAACAGATATACCATGAACAGTTAAATAATGAATTTTTTACTCAAGCAGCTTTTCATTCATCAAAAGATGCTATTGATGTGCAAACAAAGCCTATTTTCAGTCTTCAAAAAGGTTTTGAATGCAATATGTTGCAGCTGAATGGAAGTGACGGCGGTGCTCCAATTCAAATAAGTGTTTTTTGTGGACATTGTTCAGGGGAGGCTGGGGGGTTGTCATCATTCTCTGTTGTGTTGATGCGGTTTTTAATGAGGAGGAGAAAACTTTGAGACTTCCTAATTCTGTCATTCAACTAACATCTAAAACAATGTACAAGGAGTAAGTCAGGAAGGTGGGGTAGGCCAGATCTTACATAAAACTATGGGCCTGTCAGCATTATCATGACATTATCACAAATGTTCTCCCAGTACACATTAGCTGTGATATAACATGGATATCATGAGGAAGATTGCAGGTTATTGGCCAGAGGTAAGGATAATGGTATTTGGCAGACATGCACATTGAGATCAATAGTCATGGACTAGTGAGATGATTGATCACTCAAAGTGTGCCTTTACACGTAATCTGTGCTACACCTTATCCAGGTCCTCAGGTCACCACAGGTTTGTTAAGTGGAGCTACTCAAGGCAAAGGCTTAAGATAACATGCATGATGTCAGGCAAGGTTCAAACCCACAAATATCTTCACCTCCAGTTATAGATCTAAGATACAAAAATGTGCACCTAGTTTGTAGGAAACTAGCTGCTGATGTCATTTTGTAATAGCAATAATAAAAAATATATACAAATGTTTCTAATCAGCTATCGTTACCAAGTATGGCGTCATTCACAAAGCTTTCAGCTTACCTCCAATAAGACTTATTGACTCAGTTGACTAATTGTCTACATCGGGCCAAGCCTCACAGCTCTTGAGCAAATGCTCCTAATTAAGACTCCCTTAATAAATTTACTTACCAGTCAACTTGGGCACCAGTCCCAGGACCATAAACATACCCACTCATCTACTTTGCCAAAGCAGAGTATGTTGATTACTATGGAAAAACTGACATTTCATGGTGTCTGCTAAGCCGTCTTCCTGGAGGGAACACTGACTTCTTGGACAGATAGAAAAGAAAATTCAAATTCAAAAGTTTGTACACTAACTTGTCAAGTGTTCTTTGTGTTTGTTTACTATGTTTCTCCAGAGATTCCCATGGTGTTGTATCTGTATACCTTGGTCTCACTGGTGTGTCTGTGGGCTGGCCTGCACATGGCATACAGATATCTCTGGATGCTTATTCTCCTCGTTATCTTCAATATCTTGTTGGTAAGTAGTATCCAATAATCCATTATAAGCAAGGAACAAGCTGTTCTTAGCCATCTGTTTCCCTTTGACTTTGGGTCATTCATTCACTTGTAATGCTGTTAATCCATGATAATACATCAATGACATTTTCCATGCTTATTTTTCCATTCACTCGAAATGACATTTTTTTCCAGATGCGAGACTATTCCATCTCCTAAGGGTTTTTTTTTTTTTTTTTTGGATGAGCAGGGAAATTATTTTCGTTGTGCAGTTCACAGTATGACACGCCTGCATTATCTTTATGTTCCATCTTCTCAGTTCATCTTATCTATGTGTTCCCACTGTATTAATTTTAGCACTGGTACCAAGCACCAACTGATAATACATTCTGCAGCATGTACAGTCATATTTGAAGGGAATTATTACTATACAGTACTAAAGGTTGACCGATTAGGCATACAGTTGTCAGCACTTGATTGAACTGTTAACCAAAATCTGCTTACATGCACTTGTTTATATGCTACTGTGCACAAATTGTCCCCATCATCGAGAAGAAGTCATGCTGGATCATTTAGTAAAAGTGCAAACGCTGGTAAACCTGGTGTATATCTACTAGCTAAGCAGCTACAATACCTCCTTACATCTTTAGCCTCTGACCCACTAAGGACTCTTACATAATATAGATTCCTTAATCTTTACGAACGGAGAAAGTCGTTGTAATCACCCTGAGTTGTCAGCAGGATCTACAGGTTTCAAAAAAAGCTTCAAAAACAGGAGGTTGATAAGACCTATGCTGAAATGGCATGTCCTTGTGTCAGACTGTATCTTTAAAATCGTCTAATCAGTATCCCAACAACGCACAGCATACAATTAGCCTTTACAATCATATTAAATTGTTTCATGGCTGTAAAATATTATGTCATGCAAACACATGCGAGACTGCAAAAAAGATACAATAAAAAGCAAAAGAAGTCTGATCATCATCTTCAGAAACAGAATTCCAACATCTGTCACCCTTCTATATTTTTTTTTGGTTGTTGCAATCCTTTTCTTTTTTCCCCCCATTTTTCATGCATTCTTTGCTCTGAGTCATGTCTCATTCAGACAGTGCATCTGGAACAGAGCATGTCTAATGACACTTCTTAGGGAGATGTATCTATCACTAATGATTACAGAAAAAGCAAGTATTTGACCTGGGCCTGTGTTACTGGACTTAGTCATGCATCTGAAAATGCACTATTAAAAAAAAATTTAACATTGATGAAGCTTCAGTAAAGTACAATGCAAAATATATTACAGGGTTAGTAGGTGTTAAAGAATGTGGACACTATGTTATTAGTTATATTACTAGAAGCCGTCTTCTTGTATGTGTGTGTTATTAGGTAACATTTTATGATAAGAGTTTTTAATACATACTGACTGATCATTTACTCAAATAAATTGTTATTAATTAATAAACTACCTTATTCTAGATCCTGATCGTTCAGAAGGTGCTGATTATTTAGCAGCTGGGTTAATGTGAGGCGATTTATTGGGTGTGCAATAACTTGTTCATCTTCTTCCCCCAGTCTTATAAATGTTTACCAGCTGACTATTTCATGAAGTGGTAAAGTAAATTAAGAGCACACAACCAAATGAGCAGATGGGAATGCACTGTGCCTTTGTGCCACAGTCAACTGATATTAAAGGGATGCTGTCCTGGGCTTCTGACTGGCCCTGGGTAAACTCAGGGAAATTATTTTTAAATGTCAGATATACAACATGAACATCTGATCATGTTCATTATTTCACATAAATGATGTCGTATTCGCAATATGACATTATTTTCATGCTTATAATTCATCCCGTCATGAATAAATTATTGTTACTTTTTTTTAAATCCATACTTGTATTTATACCAACTTTTTTTTTTTTGCACAGACTCACCAGATGGAGACAGATGGTCTCCATGTATAAATGAAGGTTTATCAGGTTTTGGATGGCTGAGTCCAGGCTTTAATCTAACATTGCTTTGGGATGATGGGCAGAAGATGATGCATAGCAGTTTATAAAGTACACTATCAACTGCTAGCTTGATTTACATTTCAACATTTTCACTTTTAGTTCAGGTGTATTGAAAGAATTTTATGTATTTAGAAATGTCATTTCATTGACACCATGCTATACGTATCCATGACGTCGTACTCCAGACGTTCGGCTTGTTATACAGCTTTACCAGTGTGCAGGAGGACACAGCAGTGATGCTGACAGCACTTCTGTTTTGTCTTGGCTGACTGTTTTCTTAAAGCTACTCTGAAAAACGTCTGCTTATGACTAAACGGACACGTGCACAGGGTGGACGGAAATGTGAAGAATGTAATCAAAAATACAGATCATTCTGTGGCACAAAGACTCAAGACTGCGAAACAGACTGAAATAAAGCCGTTCATCTTTGATGTATTAAAGGAGGTGGTTTTTTTGCAGTGTAGGAATGTTAGAGGCATTTCAATCTTTCAGCAGATTTGTATTTTTCAGTTGCTCGTCTTGCTGCCGTTCTAGCAGTTCGAGTCTGTTTTCAATAATCTTCACTTCACTTGCCCTTGCTTTTCGTGGAAGCTTTTTTTTTTTCCGTGACGCCAATTTTCCATGTTGATCTTGTTGTCTTTGTTGTGTCCCTGTTGCGTTAACTGTAGTAGGTTGTTTAATGGTGCAGTTCTGTTAGTGTTTAGGCCTGTAAGAAAGGGCACATACAATTTTGTGCCAAGTGTTATGTGTCATGTCGATGTGTGCGATGCATTTCTGAGTACAGAAGCAGACAAGTGCTTGATCCTTATTTGCTTTTTTGTGTACGTGTTTTCCATTGATCTCTCTACGTGGTGTGTCTGTTTCAGCAATAATTGCATGTGAATGTGTTTATATTAAGGCAGGAAACATTTTCACCAATAAAACAATATACTGCATTCCTGAGCTTTTAATTAATCCAAGTGGTGCCCACATGCAAGTTGCAGTACGTCTGTCCGTCTCATGAACAAATCTGGCCCTGATAGAACAAAATTGCTTGACCACATCACATGTCCATCTCCGTTTCTACGCTTTCGGCCAGATCCGGAATGGAAAATGTCGTGCTAAATCTGAAGATAATTGGATTGTCATGGCACTAGTTAGGTTGCCAGACTCTGTTTTTGCTTTGTCAGTAAATGCTGCAGCACTATTTCATTACCAGCTTTTGAATGATGGAGCATGTGGCCACAATTAGATTTCCTTTCCTATTCTTGGGCTCAAAATCTATAAATAGATCCATCTTCTTGGACTGCTCGTGCTGTTTTTACTGACGTGAGCACTGTGTCAAAAGGATGTCTCATGGAGAGTCTTTTGAAGCCATCATACACTCTTAGAAACTTCCTCACTTATTCTCTTTTGATATTGAACAGTTCTGGCTTTAATAAGGTGGCTCAAGCTTTTGTGAACGGGTTCTATGTGGAACCCTTAAGGTATGAGATGCAACCACTAAAGAATACTAATGAATGGTGTGTATTAAGTTACTTTAAACTCAAATAAAATAAATAAATAGCAAATAGAGAACTAAAGTGTTCTCTACGTTTGCAACTCCAGGAAACCCTTAACAGTTCAGTGTACACATCTACACTATAGAACTTCTCTGTCAAAGAAGGTAGGTTCCAGGTAGCACCTTTTTAGTTTAAATGTAGAACCTTAAAGGGTACTTCAGTTTGCCTTTCTGGGGAAAATTCCTCTAGGCACTGTAGGTAGAACCCTCCAACAGAGGGTTCCTGTAGAACTTTGAAGAAGTATCCAAAGAACCACTGAAGAACCTTAAACCATACCATACTTTTTCTGCCATGACTAAATCCAATTTCTCTGTGGTAAGGGTAACTTTAAACACAGTCATACACATTATAGAACCTGAGAAGAAATGTTCTTCCCTTTACTTTTTTTGTGGAAAAGACTTTAGGCCCCTTGAACCCAACAAAGAGTTCCAAGTAGAAGCTAAAAAATCTGGAATAAGCTGAATATGTTGTTTATTAACAATAAAGGTGTGAAATCTCCTGTAACAGCACCATTTATATTCAGCATATACAGTACATTGTAGCCCATGGACCCTGTCAGCTTATAGCTTGCATTGTCGATCTTACATGGACTGGGTTTTTAGTGGTAGTGAGGTATTTTGCACCTGCATGAGCTGCCTGATTATCAGTTCAGTGCTACTGTCTAAAATGATGTGCAAACCATGACCTTACCCACTCATTATGTCATGCTGATGGGAATGACGTCATGCTGTTGCAAAATCTTATGTGCGGAATTTGTAATCTTTTCTCCTTGCCTGCAAATACAGACTGTTCCACGGATGAAAGATTTACAGTGACTTTGTGAAATGCACCATAAGGTGGAGGTTAATTAGATAACTCTGTGTCGGTGCTCATAATTATGTATACTCCCCAGAATTTATTACTGCAGGTAAGCTTCTTGGATCTTACTGTGTGAAGTTTTTAAATTGCTTATAAAAAAAAGTCACTGTTTACATGTTTAACCTGATACTTTGTGTCTGCAGGGTCTGTACGTGTTTGCTGTCTATTTCCTCATGCATAACCAGCTGTGTTGGCCTGCCAAGGCGACTTACACGGTAGAGATGAACGGCCATGACGGCGCTGACGGAGTGTTTCAGAGCAGCGGAGGAGCGACAGTGGGAGGAGGAGAGATCAGCAAGTCTACACAAAACCTCATCAGTGCAATGGAGGAGGTGTGAGATTTCACTTATCATTCACTCTAGATATAATTAAATATTAGAGTAACTTACCAGGAATTGAATTGATTGGCCATTGCTAATTATTTCGATTTTACCACCATTGACAATTCACTGGCCCAATATACCTGAACACCTGCTGTTTTACTGGATACATGCTAAAATGATTAGAAAAGTTTATTGACCAGATATCCATTATTTCTCACTCCTTGCTCACATGTGCAGTTAGCTGAATGTAAAATGTGTGATTGTCACTCAAAGCCATATAGTCCGTGACATACCTGAACCACCCAGCTTTGTGATTTGTTGATTCCAGCCTAATTTTCTAATTATATTGCTGCTAAATTGAACACACAAGGCTTTGTATCCAGGTCCTGAGGTCCTAATCAGTAGGGGAGCCAACTTGGCATCTATCCAGTCACTACAGAGTAAAAGAAATACCAGTTAGATCATTTTCATAACTCTTCGTTAGCAACCAGAATTTTAGTATGCGAACACTTACTACAATATTTGCATAGATAAAATGAGCATCACTTTGGCTTAGGACTCTGGGGTGTTGATAGAAGGTCAGGGGTTCAAGCCCCAATGTCAGGGCTGCTGCTTTTGGGGCCCCCCAGCAAGGGCCCCAATCTGCCACGCAACCCAGCCACCAGTGGGCACAAACCCAGTCAATTTTGCTTCAGGAAGGGCATCCAGAATAAAAACCTGCACAAGATTAAGATGTGGAAACCCCAATGAATAGGAGCAGGACATTAAAAGGAGAAGATTATCATAATTCTCTTTAATTTTCCTATAGATGACAGAATGGCTTGTGGATTTAACTCAACTCTCTATTCAGTTTATTCTGATTTCAGAATATTTACATATAATATGAATATTTTATATGAAAAGTCATTGATCCAAGTACCAGACAATTTTTCTATATGTCTATATGTCCATATATTCCATTCATAAGAGCACAAACTCATGGTTATCCATATCCATATCCAGTCTAGAGAGAAGACAAGCTAGACAGATGGTGGGTGGTGAAGTGCAGGGCTAGCCGTGTCTGCGTCTGCCATTATGAAAGGATATAATAAATGTGGCAGTGCCTAATTAGCTTAGCTTTGGACAAACCTGATTCCAGTCCTGATTATTTTCTTCACTAATGAGACTTTCTTCTAGTCTTCTGGTGCCTGGGTCATGAACAATATGGAGTGGATTTTGCCTCCTTTACTGCCACTTAATTTGACAGGCAGTGAAGTCATCAATATACAGAGTCTGATAGAACTAATCCTAGATTCACTTAACAAGATTGATCTTTCTCATAACAGGCAGAGCCGGTGTGTACCCAGTAGCTCATCACTCTGCTGATAGCAAGCTCAGAGTCACAGTCTGTTCCCCATTACAATGCTAAAAACCCTAGAAATGCCATTTAAGGTGTGTTCTGTGACCCTTGGTGCTGTATCTGGAGACAGAACATAACAGGAGGGTTAATGAACAGTACGTTTTTTCCTTCTGCTCCAGATCTCGGCAGACTGGGAGAGAGCTTCTTTACAGCCCAGCATTGAACCCAGCAGTGTGTTTAAAGAGCCCCCTCAGAGTGGCACTTACCCTCCTGAAGGTGGCTTCGTTAGCACAAATCTCGTCCAAGATGAGGAGTCCCAGGAGTTTGATGACCTTATATTTGCCTTAAAGACTGGTATGATTCCTTCCAAAGCATCACATACTACATACTTTATTTCTTGAATTACATCTGACATCAGGGTTATTCTCTCTTTGCCTCTGCGATGTTCCTGATTTGTTAGAGTACTCCTTTTAGTAAATAAATCTTTTCAGTTCAGCCAGTGTGAAAGCCAGTTGGCCTCTGCCATCACTAATTCATGAGATAAAACACCTTCATGGGCAACTGGGCATCAGTGTGATATATTATGGTTCAGCATCACCATTTCCCCATAATGGAGTAATTACACTTTGCCCAGCAGGATAACAAGCCGTTATGGCCGAGTATGCACACATACTTTTAGTTCAGAATGTACATAGTGTTCTTTCTGATTGCTAAAACCCATTGTTTTTAGCGTAAAATTGTTTAACGTGCATAGTTTACAAAAGTGCAAAGGCTAAAATGTTTCTTGATGCCGCTTAGCAGCTCGACCTTTCAGCGGTTCACCACTGGAAGTGCACTTAGTCCCAGTCTTTATACTGTACACAGTGTACCCTCCAATAACACAAGCAAGGACACTAGACTGAGTGATCTGGAGGAAAATAGTGTTTAGCTTTTCACTGCTTAATCCAGCAACCCCATCCAAAATCCAAAGTCTGTGAAATAGATATGTGATGAAAGCAGGGCCATTATTTAATAAAAAAAAAATATTTTTTAGCTGATGTTGAAAGCTCAGCCTTTTTTTTTTACACTTGGTAAGAGTCTAAAAGGTTTTCCAGTACAGGAATGTTTTTCCCGTAACACTATTTTTTTTGTATTATTAACTTCACCAGAAATAAAAATTTTATTTCTTATAAATGAAGATTGTCTCATATTGGGAGAATTGTCCTTGAGGAGGTCTGACTGAGAAATGCAACAATAATTTACACCAAGAACAATGTGAAATTTGTTCCTGGCCTAGTTACACAGAATTCTTTGTGTGCACTTCATGTCTTTGTAGTATTTTTTGTTGTTGTATCCTATGTTATAATGGAATTAGCCTGTGGTTAGATTTTTTACTTTTATTATTAAGATAGACAACATACTGTATATTAACCCAGAGCGAACCTCTGAGAAGTCAGAGACCATCAACTGACATGAGTAATAATATTCACCATACTGTATATAATCTATATAAATGTAATGCCATAATGTAATTATTGCTGCAACAATTAATAGATTTTTGGTCAACTGTTAAATTAATCGACTATTTTTGATTTAGTGATTAATTATTGAATCATTTTTTAAAAACTTAAAATTTAAATATTTCTGATTTCTTTACTCCTCCATGACATTAAACTGAACATATTTGGGGTGTGGACAAAACAAGACATTGGACATATTGAGCATTGGGAAACACTGATCAACATTTTTGCCATTTACCTAATCAAATAATCGAAGAAATTATCAACAGAATATTCCTTAAATCCATAGATTATAAGAAAACACTATAAAGTGCAGTAAACATTAATAAACTAAAGGAAGTCCATATTTGGTGTGCATTTTTCTTAAATAGTGTTCCCAGGTACTGTGTGTGCAGTTTTATAACGAAATTAGCTGGTAAGTTTTTTTACTCTTTAAGCTTTTTACTCAGCATCTTAATCTGCCACAGCTCTTCTGGAGACTTTAAGCGTCACACTTGCTTCTTTTTTTTGCATGCAAAACCCAACAGCCTTCATTATGTATTTTTAAATCCAAAATCTTTTTTGTACTGACTCAATAATGCAGAACACAAAAAAACCACACATCAAAAACAATAGGGTGCCTAGGACTTTTGCACAGTACTGTACATGTGTTAGGATTGCTATATGATCAGCTCTTAACAGTATTCATATGACAAACTCTACAGGTTCTGGTCTTAACCTGAGTGACAGCGAGTCGATCCACGGCAGTCACGATGGCGCGAGCGTGGCCAACTCCCAGATCGTTGAGCTCCGGCGCATTCCCATCGCAGACACACACCTGTAACCTCGCTGCTTTTATACTAAATCCATATAAACCAGCCAGCAGTATTTTTGTACTGGTACCACCTTTGCACTAAATTTACCACAGTTTTAATTTGTCATAGATTTGGAGCTGTTTTTTATACCTGGAATTTTGTCAATACTTCTGATCTTTTTTATAAATATATATATATGTATATGTGAACTGTCACTACAGTAAATTTGGTGTTTATAACAGATGTAAATATCATGTATTGTAGGTTGAGAAGTGCACGGGCAATCTGCCCCTGGAGTTCAGCTGCTTGGTTTGTGTAACAGACAATAAAAAAGGTTTTAGTCAGGTTGTCTTCGTGTCATCTGTTTGCTGTTTGCTTTTTATTATGTATTGCAGTATGTTTTTCGAGTAGCTTCAGGGGCCAAGATGGGGAAGGACTGTCCTGTCTAATTCAGCAAAACATCCTGCTAGGAACTTTACAAAACTGCTCGTCACCTGGGAGGGTTGCGCTGCCGTGCATTTCTGTTTACACACTCGGCACGGCAGATTAGTTGACGGCACGCAACTGCGTGTGTATTCAGATTTTCTGTGAAAACAATATGAAAGTGGAGCTTTTTACTTCATGCATCTGTCGTTGCAATTCCATTAGCATTTGGATCCTCACATAAGTCTGTGTCAGATAGATGTGCTTTAGACTTCTGCTGTTTACAGTTGCCTTCATGCTGTACATTGCAGTACCTGTATCTCTTACATGGTTGACCTCAAATGTTCCAGGCAAAGTTGATGAATAGATTGTAGTTAGTCATATGGGCTGCTATCTTTTGGTTGGCAAACTGGTTGAGTGACTAAAGCAAAAGCACACAAATGCATGATCTATGGGCAAACAACTAAAGCATGCACAATTAGAGTCTACCCATTTAAAAGGGATTAAACGATATGATTTCGGGCAATTTAAGTGATATTGAGACTGCCATTACATATCCATTTGAAACAGCAGGTTACTAGGAGAACAGCCTCTGACCTTGAATTGACTTTAGATTTCAGAGTCAACAACTCCTAAATGCAAGCCCTCCTCATGTTTAGAGGCCAAAGCCACTTCTTGGCCACAATTCAGTGCAGGATCGGGTGTCTGTGTTTGGCTTTTGGCAGCCTCAGAGGTAGATGAAAGACAATACTCTCTCTCTCTCTCTTGCTCTCTTTCTCTCTCACACACATTAACACTTATTAAGCAGACACCCCCTCCCCTAGACCCAGAATATGGCCAGAAGCCCTTCAGTAGTACCAGTAAGCTAGCTTGTGCTTTAGATTTGAGATACACACAATGCTTTTTTCATCACAGCACAAATCTGCTGCAGAATGTATTATTCATTCTTAAAGTTCTTGCTTTTGTGCTGCTTCTGTTCAGCCACTTAGATGCTTAACTATGGCAGAAACAACCACATAAAATAGCCTCTGGATCACTCCACAAAGCAACACGTTTTGGCACACACTGGCTAACATTTTCCCCATGTTACTTTTTGAAGCCAGTAAGGAAACTGATGCAGCATTTTCTCCTTTTAGTAATGAAAAAATGTGTCAGTGAAGTGTACAGGATGTGTTTATTACCCAAGGCAAGGCACCACAGGCAAAACTGGTGCTTTTGCCTTCAGTTGCAATTATTCAAATTTGTGGATGTTCCACATCAACTCTAATACTATACTATATAAAATAAAAACTGGTATAGCAGTTAATACTTGGTACGTCTCCAACAGGATCTTGGAGGGAAACACTGCTGTCTGCTGAGGTATTTGCTTTAGAATCTTCCATAGATGTCTATTGCTTTATTTAAGCAATGGCAAGCACAACCATTGATGTGCATAGGTGGCGTTGCTATGTATTTTTTATAGGCTTCTGTACCAGTTTTTCAGGTACTTTATTATGTAAAGAAAAAGGGTGGGGGTGGGGAAATGTCTTATTGATATTACTAAATACTTTATTTTTATTTCAACTTAATTTGTGCTGAATTTATTCAGGCAGAGCAGGTGTTATTAAATCTCCTTATATTAAATTATATGTCACTGGAAACCAGTGTATCTAGTCAATGTGGAGATATTTTCTTAATGTCTGCATAAGCTCAAACTAGTTCAAAATTGTTGTTTAATCTATAGTCATTCTTCCGGAAGGTTACATATTAATGTGGTGCATGGCCTTCACTGACCGAGTTGCATCAATAAATGTTATTGGTCAGCACATATGTCTCATCTGTTTTGTTTTAAACATTATGGGGCCTCTTATTATCCGTTTTGTCATGCACACAGACAGCTGAACTTTATAGATATGGTTTGGTTGTAAATCCCAAAAGCCATTTCTTTGTATCTTGTATTTATTCAGTCAGCTACTCATGGAAATGGTGTGATTTGTTTTTGGCACCTGCCTATGCTAGACATCTGGGTCCAGCCCAAGTCAATTAATAGGCTTAAATCTGAGATGTATGCAAATGTCTCCATTTTAGTATCTACCCATTCTTATTCCGTCAAATGTGAATGGGATGCATGGCTGTTAAATTAAGTGCTTTGGATAGAATTCTCTCATACTGGCCACTGGACATTCTACATGGCATCTCATGGCAAAGAACTCTGAGGATATGAGAAGTAAAATTGTTGCTCTCCACAAATATGGCCTAGGTTATACAAGAGACCAAGATAAACTTGTTTGGCTCAGATGGTGGCCAGCATGTGTGGCCTGCACCCTGGTGAAGAGTACCAAGATAACTTGATGTCTTGCCTACAGTCATGCATGGTGGTGGTAGCAGAGTGCTGCCGTCACCGGGGAGCTGTGGTTCATTGAGGGAATCATGAATTTCAAGCAGAGCATGATCCCCTACCTATGGAAACTGATAATGACCATGAAATGACCATGATGATAATGACCCCAAACACTCCAAGATGACAACTGCTTTGCTGAGGAAGCTGAAGGTAAAGATAATGGACTAGCCAAGCACACACACATGTATATATATTTATATATATACATCTGTTGCTGCACAGTTTGTGTTAGTCATCCTCTAATCCTTCATCAGTGCTCACAGGATGCTGGTGACTGGATATTTTTGGTTGCTGGACTATTTTCAGTCCAGCAGTGACACTGAGGTGTTTAAAACTCCAGCAGCACTGCTGATCCACTTTTAAGTTTTACTGAGTGTCTTGGAAAATCTGCCACAGATCTTCAAGACTTTGACCATCATACTTGCTTCTTTTTTGCATGCGAAACCCAGCAGCCTTCATTATGTTTTTTGTACTCAATAATGCAGATCAATAAAAAGTTGTACCTAAAAACAATAGGGTTCCTAACACTTTTGCACAGTGCTATGTATATACAGTACTGTACAAAAGTATACAGTCTGCACTGTCTCAGGGTTGAAAAGGTGTTATCCATCTACAAATCTTCTATATTCTTATATCATTGCTCACAAAAACAACAACAAATTATAACCCACGGACTACCTGTGATGTTTACTAAAAATTAATGTGTCATCCTACGCCATCAATAATGTCAGCAGGATCATGCCAAGTCAAATTGTTTACTTAGGAATTATAGGTTTGTGACTTGTGTTGCTATGGAGCATAGTTTATAACTCAAGGAGACAGACATGCCTTCAGTATAGCTTGCCAAAACGTTCAGACGATTACGAGTCTCGACATTCCTGGAGGTCGCCAAAAGTCATAAGGTGTCATCTATACAAATAACCAGGCAAGAGTGCCTGAAGAAACTGTTCCTAACTAGTCCACACGATACAATGTAAAAATGATGGGACCCCATTAACTGTAAAAAGAATTCACAGACCAACTCAATACAGATTTATATTAATTAGCCATTTTATATTTTTATATTAGCCATTTATTATCACCATAGAGCTTTGTGAGCACCAAGTGCTCAGAAACAAGTATCCAAGAAAGAGTGAATATGCCATCTGATAAAGCTGCACAAGTAATTATTTAACAACTTAACTAATCTGAATATGCTTCATATTTGAGGAACATGTGTTTTGGAACAATCATCTTAACTAACCCAGTGAGCTGAAAGTATGCCGAACTGAACACAACCTCGATCATCAACAATATATAAAGAAAGGTAGCAGCTGGCTAGATAACTTAATTGTCCCCAAGCCACTTTACAAAAATATAAAATCCAGACATAACCTTATAATTTATGGAGTAAACTGGGGTGACGGTGGCAGGGAAAAACATCCTGGGAAGTTAAGAGGAAGAAACCTTGAGAGGAACCCATCCTCATTTAGGTGACACTGGAGAGTTTAATAATAAATAATCCCTTCTATAACTGTGTGCTGTGTAATAAAAACTGTCACTGTAACCAGTAAATTCATTAAAGTTTTAAGATGAAGCCTACTTTTATTGAAGTTGTCAGCTGTTCACTGATGGAGATTTGAGTGATAGAGTAAAATTGTTCATGGCAACATCAGCACAGACTGATTTAACACAACAGGCAAATGCTACTGAACATCATATCTAAAGTTTACAGAAATACAGAGATTTCTATAAAGCAACAAAAGATCTGGCAACTAGTCCAACTCACTCAGCCAGCTAATGATTTAGCAGTGCATGTTTTCCACAGGCTGTATGTTGAGCTGTGAAACGCCACTCTCTCTACAGGTTTTGGTTCACGTACTAGGAAGGGGAAACTGTAACGGGGGTCTGTGTGGCTGGACAGAGTGCAGGGATAAGCAGCCCGGCCGACAGAGGGAGAAATAAGGGAAATAACAGCGAAAATAATTTTTAAAAATCATGTTTATTTTAGTTCTCCCACTGTTGTGCAAAACTGAGACAGCCGGAAATCAAACCTGGGCCGTCTGCGGGAAGTGCACGTGGGTTACCGCTTAGCGGACACGCACACGGACACGCACACACGCGCACGCGGACACATGGACACGCACACAAAGAATAAGCTTAAAACAATCACCGATCTTGCGGCCTCAAACGAAGGAAATATATTTTGTCAATGAACCTCATGGGAAAAAAAAGATGAATGAAGTAGCGTAAACAAGAACTCAGCCGGGGCAGCAGAGCGCAGTGCTCAGATTAAGGGCAGATGAAGAGATAACAGAGACCCTACTAGATTACCTCGGACCGAAGTCCTACCCCCTGATCTCTCCTCTACAAAAGAGAGACCGATACCTCACGCCAGAGCGCTACATTACCGGAAGAATGGTCGAAAGGAGCGACGAGAGCACCGGGCTAAAGAGCTCTTTAAATAAGCCAAGAAACCGGTGTCTCTCGTTGGCTAAGTTGCCCCTGGGGCTGCTGGGAGATGGAGTTCTCCTCAGAACTACACCGAAGCGGCCCCCTAGTGTAACATATAGTCGCCTTATAAAACGCCAAATGCTCAGCTATCAGGTGCAATGTCTAAGAAAGCTGAGCATTCCTGGCTCCATTTGTGATACGTTCAGTTTTCCCTTCAAATTACTTGAGTCTTTTGGATTTAAATGCATTTTTTCCTTCTCTAACAAAGATAAAAAATAAATGTAATGAAGTTGAATTATTTAATTAGTACTGTCCTTGTGAATCATGTACTTAAGTGCAGAAACAAAATTATGTCATTTGTTACTTTCCACCCTGCAGAAGAGAGTACATCCAGGAAGCAAGACATTATTTATAGCAATGCCTGCTTTTTAGTTTTGGATTAAACTCATTTAATATACTCAACCAGGCAAACAGGCCAAAAATCATTAAAAAAAAACCCTCAATAATAATCATGACAGCTTTGATAATAGTGGGTTGTGATTTCCAGCACCCCAAGGAACTGCAGACTCCACTTTGAGATGCAAAAAAAGGTAAATAAAACTTGGGCTTGGTATGCATATTCAGTGGTCCCACACAGAAGTCCTTGAGATCAGAATCCTTCGAGTGCACAATAAACTCAAGGAGACTGTAGTGTACCAGTTGGTGATGGAAGGAACCCAAGAAGAACCCCTGTCTCCTCTCAGTCTGTAAATAACATTCCCAGTAATCTCAGTTCACTTTGCCTCTGTGTAACACTCTGTGTAGGGTGTGTGGCAGCAATGCAGACATGGCAGAAGACGCACATTGGCTGTGACAAGACATTCCTACCAGTATGGCAACAAGCCAGCAAGCCATGCGCAGTGGAAACAGAGTAGCCTCTATCTCTCCATTACACACTCACTGTCTGTATGTCTCACTCTCTATCTTCAACAGCTAGCCAGTCTGAACCAGTTTTGCTTAGTGTTTTCCAGTTTTGCAGCACTTGTGTGACTCACATGTTGCTCATATGCTCACAAGGGAAAACAGTTAATACCCAGTGAAGTATTAGTATGACTTCAAGCGAGCACCAAGGGTTTAAATGGCTGCATCGGGTTTCTTTATAAGAGCCAGGTCTGCTGAACCAGAAGTTGGAGGGAAAGAGGAAGTGGGTGTCTGAGAAAACATGTCCATATGAAGGATATGATGATATGATATGCTTATAATCAAGTACTCTAAATACTAATACTAGGCACCACCTCAGGGGGAATTTCTTTGCCACCATTGCCTCCAAAGGCTAATTTGGGTTGGGGAAATTTGCTAAATGCAGCACGCATTCAGAATTACTGATCTACTAATGTTAAATTACACATTTACTGAAGCAGGGGCTAGAATGAAATGCAAACCATAATGCTAAAAATATCTAGAAAGGACTGGGTTAGTAGTGACACCACTAACATCTGCTTCACTCTCATGGGCATTGTTTGTGTGTGTGTATATATGTGTGTGTAGGGTCTGGATAGAAAATTCCAGGGATATTTTCTGTGTATAAGGGCAAACTCTCAGTCCATGCTACACCCCCTGCTCTCATGTGCAGGGTTGAGGAGGTCAGGGCTTGCCATGACTGGGGAGAAACTGAGATAAGGAGGGGACCATGAGTCAAGCCATCTAAAAAAGGAAGCTGTCTGGCTGTCGTCAAAAAACAGAGAAAGAGAGTTCCAGGTAAATGACCTATGCCTTATTTGGACCAATGTGCTTTATTTGTTTTTTCCCATTAATAGAAAGGACAAGGTACTAAACTAAACCCAATAACAGGGTCATGGGTTTGCTTTACTCTTTACTTTATGGACTTTCAGAAATTAGGCCAGATATATCTGGAGCATTGCAGGCCAGCACAGTCATGTCTGTAGTTCATTGTGTCAGACCCTGGGTAACACCCTGTTTCTGTTTTATCCGGTCTGCCATGGTGGTCATGCTGGTTTACTACCAAACCCTACAGTAGTTGGTAAACGTGGTCTTGCTGTTTACATGTTTGTTAGAGCATTTAAACTTGACCTTACCACTCAGCTTATTCTTATTTTAGTGCAGAAACAGGACCGTCATGTGGAAAAATACATGTCATGCATTGACATCAAGGACCCGATGTGCTATAAACTGCTTTTCGGTGAAATTTGAAAGTCGATACTGCTGAAGGAGAATGAATGCAAAGCCGAAAATAAATGTGACACTGCACAACCCATATATGTCAAATGTGAACATCTAGTGAGTTGTAATCACCTCCTCTTGAACAGAATGCAGCAGGGATTAAGTGGTCCCACCAAAGACTTTTGTTTACCAGCTGTAGCTGGAATTGGATAGCTGTGCTGCCGCCCCAGCTCGAGCTTAATTTGTACACGAACATCAAAAAACACTTACATTTGACTGAGACTCTGTTCTGCACTGGGTCATTTGCCAAGATCTAATGTATTTTAATGCACAACCAAGCATCAAACACAAAGAAAAACAACTTTAAATACTATTCCAGCTGACAAGCTATGACTCTTGGCACCTCTCCTCATGAGGGTTACAGACTGTCCTGGCCAGGCTACTCATGACTCTGCATTCTCTAACTTGGTAAGAACTTGAACTCTGGCTTCTCATAGCTGACTAGAGGTCATGCCTTATCGTTGCCCCTTTTCACATGCCAGCTATGCAGACTATCTTAGACCTTCATAGCAAGTCCTGGAACCCAAGCCTGGGAACAGTCTGGGTTACTGGATTCCCTGTTTCAGTCTTTCAGTGACTATAGAAGTACATAGACTGTGGGGGCAGCATGGCAACTGGTTTTACATGTCAATAGCCATAAAAGTCTGCAGCTGGCCTCTTCACTGCACTGGTTGCCTTGTCTACCACCATGGCTACACAAGGGTTTTGGATCAGGGTTTGTGCTGTGTGTCGTGTGTGCCACCGATATTGCATTTGTGTTATTCCATTTACTCCATTGTACTGATATACCCTTTACAAATATCTGTGTAATCTAAGACATGCTAAACATAGTGTCCCTCACAAAAAACGATATGCATGTGTCAGATAAATATTAAAAACGTTAAAAAAAAACTATGGCACCACAGAAAAACTGAATTTGAGCACTAATTCCTGAGCACCATACTATACTGTCTGGTGAAATAACTTACAATAATTAAAATGAAAATAGCACCTTGCACCCTATGCTGCCGGTTAGGCACTGGCTCTTCTGTGACCCTGAAAAGGAATAAGCAGTTAAGAAAATGAATGAATGAATGAAAATTAAAATAGCATTTCCTGCATCTCACTTTTGCATGGGTCACCTTTATATGTTATGAAACCCCAATAAATTACGTGGAATATTCCACAAGTCACATTCAACAGGATTTTTTTTTGTGTGCAGTGGAGTGGCAATGCTGTCTCATTGCAAAAAGGTCCTGGGTCAGATTCCTGGATAGGGCAACCTGGGTGCCCTCTGTGTGGACTGTGGAGAAACTAAATCCCTACTGAGGAGGAGGAATCTACTAACCTGACATGAATGCATCTGCTGTATATAAAACATGACACTAAACCCCTAGTAAATACATTGTGAAAATGGTGACTGTTGAGATATAGTAAAGGAATCCCCTTTTTTTAAAAAAAAAAAAAAAAGGGTGAAATCCCATCTTCATAGCTTTCAAATAAAAAAAATGGAAATTGACAATGATTGACGTGGTCCACTAATTACTTCATAACAATGATGTCAATGTCAGTGATCTACCAAACTGCCATTTAATAAAATATCTACAGTTATAACATTATTGTAAACATTTAAAAGCAAGCAAATCTGGGTGCCTCTTGACATATTTCAGTCATTTTTCACATGCCCTCGTTGATTTACCCTCACAGCAGGACTTCCCCTCAGTCCATAACACAGTATGTCACAAAAGTGGTCACTTGCCAAACAAAGATGCAACAGACAAAAAGGAGCAGATTATAAAATAGGAATGCACTTACCCTTATACTCAGCACACAGCTTTTCAAATAGTGGACAGAGACTTTAAAAAAATTAAGATAATTATAGTATAACAAAAAATAAGCCTAATAACTAGCTAGCACAGAAAACTAAATTGTATTAACGATCATGTTAAAGAGGAGTAGTTTGTGGCGTAAAATCCAGTTTGAGTGTAACAAATTAAAAAAAAGTTTTGAAAGTGTTGCATTATTTTATTAATCAGTCATACAGTCATTGTTTTTCAGAACAAGATTTGTCCACATTTGCATACTGTGTTTTTGCTCACAGCTTACTCTTTAAGTTACGAGAGCTGTACAAATTAATCCCAAATTTGCATGGCAATGAAAGGAAGCAGACTTGTTAGCTGTTCATTACATTTAAAGACCACCTTTGCACTGCTACGATATTTATATATATTAGATATTATATATGACATATACAGGGGTTAGACAATGAAACTGAAACACCTGTCATTTTAGTGTGGGAGGTTTCATGTCAGCATACCAGGAAACGTTTTCCACCACCAGCATCACATAGTGACCTGGCCACTATCCTGCAAGAAGAATGGT
>JAOVYV010000027.1:9508537-9520270 GCA_025674545.1 Hassar affinis
TGGGAGGAAACCGGAGTACCCGGAGTAAACCCACGCAGACACGGGGAGGACATGCAGACTCCACACAGAAAGGAACCGGGACCTTCTTGCTGTGATTGTGTTTGGTAGATTATTTCTTTGTTGTAACAGTGCTTCTAGGCTTGCCTGTTAATTTCCCTTTTAAATGCTGCCATATTTTTTATCAGGAACATGCATTTGTGGGATGAGCAGTAGAGCTGAGAATGTGGGTTCCACCCATGAAAAAATTGCCAAATCTTTTTTGCCATTGTCAAACAGCTTATGATGTAATTCTGCATCGGCAATCCCATATCTCCACAGTCTTGGACCGAACTCTATCCTCCAAGCTCGATCGGCCACACAGAGCGGGGTTTATCAGAGACCTCCAGAATTTGGGAGGGGAGAGGATGGAATGGCCTGCCAGCAGTCCTGAACTCAACCCCACTTGTGGGATCAGCTTGGGTGTGCTGTTCGTGCCAGAGTGACCAACACAACCACGTTGGCTGACTGAATGGGATGGGATGCCATCCTACAGCAGTGTGTGAGGAGGAGGTGCCAGGCTGATGTGGCTGTGTTTGGTTCTTCCACATGCTATTGAGGCTCCTGTTTGTTAAATGAATACATTGTTAAATTGCCAATATATCTTGTTTCTTCGAACTTCAATCATCCAGTCCACCACACTCCAAAGGAGTCAATGGCAGAATAAGCTGTTTGGAAATGGCAGAGAAGATTTGGCAAATTTTTCATTAGCACAACCAACATTCTTATCTCTACTGCTCATCCCACAAATGCATGTTCCTGATAAAAATATGGCAGCATTTAAAAGGGAAATTAACAGGCTTTCCAACAGTATAAGATTTATTGCCAAGAAGCATTGTTACAACAAAGAAATAATCTACCAAACACAATTTTCCTTTTTTGTGCTGTTTATATGAGGAGATTTGTGTTAGGCTACAGACTGTAAACTGTACTTCCCAAATCCAGACAACTTTAATATTTATATGTTTGCAGAAAAAAAACACAAAAAATGCAATCTGGGAGTTAATCATTAAAGCTAACTGTAATTGTAGCACACGAGGCAGGACACACATTTCATCTTAAAGCAAACAGCACCATGTTTTAATACATAGCAGATGTTCTTAGATGCATATTACCTAAACATTTAAGCAACTGTTGTAGCCTGACTGTGAGGCTTTCATGGTTAGTTCTTCCTCATAGGAAATATTCTGTAATATAAATCTTTATATTATACATATTTTCAAATATCATATCTTTACTTCTAACTAGCTATCAGAAAAAAACAAGCAGAACAAAGTAATTCCCAAAAGTCTTGCATAGGTGTTACAATGAAAGCCAATCAAAACTTTTAGAAAATCTAGGGCAGCACTGTGCCCAGTTGGGTAGCACTGCTGCCCCCCCAGCAAGAAGGTCCTGGGCTCAGTTCCCAGGTGGAGCGTTCTGGGTCCTCCCCATGTTTGTGTGGGTTTGCTCTGGGTACTCCGGTTTCCTCCCACAGTCCAAAGACAAGCAATTAGATGAACTGGACATACAAAATTGCCCCATGACTGTGTTTAAAAAAGATGAACTTACTGCATACTGATGAAGGGCTTGTGTTTGTCATGCATGGCCACCACTGCTGAAATGACATTTAAGACCAATAAATAAATAACCATTAAAAACATCTATGGTTGATGCATATGGGCTAGCAGAGCTAGCTGTCTTTTAAAATTAAATAGACATAAATACTAATTGAATTCCTGACATCAACATCAAATTATTCTCTGTTAACACTGTCTTTTGTACTTTTGTGGAACCAATGCATCACCAATGGTCATAAGAATAATGCAGAGAATGTTATGAAGAGGCAAAACTGGGGTAGCCTTTTCAGTTGACAGTTGCATCAGTTGATTAACAAGGACACAGCATCATTGGATGTGAAGCCCAATAGCACCCCCTTGTGGAAAATATCCAAGTGCTAGTGAGTGAGTGAGTTACAATCCAGGTCCATGAAAACAGAAAAATCCCCCCTACATGGTTTTCACCCATTCTCTGATACATTCCTAACATAAAAGGTGCATGTGAAATACAAGGCCCATTTCCAGAAAAGTTGTGCCACTTTCTAAAAATACAATAAAAACTGAAATCTGTAATTTGTTAATTCACTTTATTCTTCATTTAACAGACAAAAGGGCAAAGAAAAGATTTGTAATATTTTCAATGAAGAACTTCACTCAAAAAAGTTGGTACAGAGCAAAAAAAGACTGAAAAGGTTATATGAGTAACATTGGAAGTTTTAACAATTAGCAGTTTAACTGGTAACCAGTGAGGTCACAGTATAAAAGGGGCGTCTACTGAAAGCGTAGCCTTTGGGTGCATGGATGGGTCGTGGTTCACCACTTTGTGCCAAACCTCATGTGAGAATTGTCAGTCAGTTCAAATACGATGTTTCTGAGTACAAGATTGCAAAGAATTTGCATCTGCAGTTCATAAGATCATGAAAAGATTCAGGGGGTCAGGGGAAATCTCATGCGTAAGGCCAAGGGTGGAAACTGCTGCTGAATGCATGTGACCATCAAGCCCTCAGGTGGTATTTTTACTATTGAGGTAATGCTACCATCATGGACATAACCACTACTTTGGAAAATCATTGTCACTCGTATTATACTATAGTACAAGACTGAAAAGTTTTCCTGTACTGATATGGAATTTTATGAGTAGCAGAGCTCATGCACAAGCAAATATCTCCCAGGTTAGATAAGGATACACACACAGGTCCTATAGTAAGATCATTATAATGCAGTGGAACGACAAAAAAGCCATGTTTACAGAGGGAGTGGTGTACCAAAGAATGATCATGAATCATCTTTTGTTGACAGTGTAATCTATATCTGGCTTTTATTTGTACTTGCAAAACTGATCAAGCAGCACATTTTGTTTGTACCACATGTATAAAATGCATAATAAAATTATATTATACAGTGTACACAAATTATTATAGTCAACATAACTCCTTTTTTATACTTACACCAATGAGGCCTAATTACAGCATGTTAATTATTAAAAGATTGCTATGTCATTGTATTTTTTTTTGCTAACTGTGGTGATACTTTCCATTAAAAGGCCAACCTAACAAAACAAAAAGCCATTGTTTGCATATTTATCCTTTTTTCTACGCATTTATTTAAATACATGTAAAACAATTATATTCATCAGTTTGAATTACTTATTGTTAAATATGTTGTTGTTTGACATATTTTACTTTGCTTTGCAAAATTCAGTGAATGCTGGATGCATATTTGTAAATCTGTTGTTGTCAGTTTTGAGTCTATCTTTTATTTATAAGTACATACCAATCACAATTAGGGCATCCTTTTAAGGGCATGAAGTTGGCAAAAAGCAAATTGCTTTTTCACAAGCATACGCATGAGTCTCTTCATTACAAACTTCGTATTGTCATTGTGAAATCACTGTAATACAATAAACTATTTACCACAGTAAGTGAAAGTCAGTTACCACACAGTTTTGGCTTTAGCACATAGATTTAGCACTATAGAGCTTAACTCTAGAGCAGTTTGTTGAAATGGAAATCAAGTAAAAAGGCCACAAGGAGAAGCAGAGGTAGAGAGGATGTTGAGCAATTATCGACTATGTCTTCATTTGCAGCATGACACTGAGAGGAACCTGACAAAGCAGACAGCGACCCTGAGCCACATCCTATTATTTAAAGAACTGAAATGTGCCAACAAAACTAAATTGTGCAAAAAGTTAACAATTAGACACACACAGACACACACACACCTTTGCTGGAGTGAACCCAAAATGCTATGCTATATGCAGCTATTACAAAAAGTTTAATTGTGATCATGTGTACAATCCAACTGGCACCACAAGGATGCAGGTAGTGGCATGTATATTATTAAAATGCAGGCAACAACAACAGTAATAATAATAATAATACACTTAGCCACAAGTGGCAATTGTGGGTATAAGCACCAACTCGCACATCTGACATGATGGTGTACATACTCAAAACGTGCCTGAACAGTTAAGGTGAATGTATACAAACTTGTCAGGCAACCTCAGACTGTCATTATATCTATGTATGTACATTTCTGTGTTGCTGTGACCTACTTTTCTAGACTTAAGGTCCATTTAGGTATGAAATGCAAGGCCTGTGATAATATGCAAAATAGGTATTTGGCAGTTTTCCTCAGAATGTTAGTGTGAATATTTCGGTTAAAATTAGACACGTTTCTGCAATATGACGTTTCTGCAATCAATGTGTTATGTGCAATTTTATGTGATTCCATGAAAATCCTATGACTAGATCAAAAAGTGGTAATTCTACCAAATTAATGAATGCAAACAAACTGTATCTTTTTGCATAGTACTTGTAATTGCAAAGTTGTTAGGATTTCTGCAAAGAATCATAGGAATCCAATTATATTTTCCCACGTAAAAATATACAGGTAATATAGTTGATGAAGGGCCTTCGACAAACTGGTTCAACATCATCTTTCATATAATGAACATGTATACATTTCAGTGAAGGTATGGGCCTGTAAGACTGTTTGCCTATTTAATCCCTGATATGTATTGGTATTTGCAAAGTTCTTTAGCAGTCACAGTGCAAAGTCTAAATATGGGAGAATGTGCTGAACCTCATCTTTAATATAGTGAATATATACAGATTTCTGTGGAGTATATAAAGGCCTCTAAGTGCTAAGACCTAATGGCAAAATTTCTGGCTCTCAAAGTTAACCCATTGATGTACATGCCATAATGATGCCCAATGCACCACTAAGGGGTCTTTTTGACTAAAGCACATAACTAAAAGAAACTCAGAATCTGTCAAAAGGTATTCATATGTTATGAATACTGATCAGGGCCTTAAGTTAAGATAAGCTATAAACTTTGAACAAATAAGCAAAAATATCCATTTCTAACATAACATGTACTTTCAAAGTTGTTCAAGACCCAGTACTGAATCATAGGCCACCAATGATGTAGATTGCATAATATGACTGTAATTAGATTTGTAACATTTTAAGTTTGTTTAATTGCTGTAGCAGCCCCTAAAGGCCAATCTGGAGCAAAATTTGCACACCTCAACAGACTGTTATTCTATACAAGTCTGTGAAATTGTGAGATGATCAGACTACTGATGAGTTACAGCAATTTAGGTTAGAAATGCCAAGGCCACAAGGATTTATTGATACCACGTTGAGTAAAAAAGTTAGAATGTTTAAAAATAATTATTTACCTATTAACTCTAATGTGTGTCTCAAGACCAAATTTGAGGTGATCAGACAAAAATCCAAAGACTAGTTAAAAAAAAAGGAATTTTTGGACAATTAACGATTACAAATAAAATAATCAAAATCATAAAATAAAATTTTTGTCTGGAACATTGCCCTGGATGAAACAAACCCATTTTTCAAATGGTCAAAATCTGAACCAGATACATGGGATTTTTATGAATAGCGTTCCCAGCAGACAAATTGTTTCAAACTTCACAAGTCAGTAGAGAAGCCATACATGAACACGTCATTCAAGGTTCATCCTGATTGGTCAATGATAAGCCTGCTGAATGCTAATTGGCTCATAGTGTGGCAAAATTAATATTCAATTTTGAGAGAAAACCCTACAACTAGTTTGCAAAAGTAGGTTTCACATATAATGCAAATGTGCAAAAATCTATGTAGGCAGAGCGGCATGGTTTTGTAGACTTATTAGTCTATCATGAGGAAAAAAAAATGTAAAAAAATGTCTTAGGGAAAGGACTACTACCGGTTGACCAAGTTTCATGTCTCTAGACTGTAAAGTTTGGTAAGAACTTTGCATATACGAAGAATAAGAAATGCATATACGAAGTGTAATAATAATGTAAGAATAGCTGTGCAATATGATATGCACATGCTGGGTATATGCTCTGTAAAACTCCAACAAGCCCACTGCCCTCCCTCGTCTTTGCACCACAGTGTCATCTATATCTGTATCTCTCAGTTTCAGATTATTCATGTTTCTCAGGGGATTTAGTTGGATAAGGTTCTGGTTGTGTGGGTGGATTTGGCCAGTATCCTGGGGGAGCTCCTGCTGGAACATAGCCCGCGTCAGCAGGCCCTGGACCAAACTGTGGGGCACTCGGTACTGGATATTGCTGAGGGACAGGTGGATTTGGATAACCCATAGGAGCGTACTGAGGATTAAAGGGTGGAGCTGATGGAGCTGGACTGTATCCTGGGGCTGCTGAGTTTGGATCTGGATATAGGGCTGCATAGGGAGGAGGAGGAGCTTCTGGATTTGGACCCATAGGGTATGGACCGGGGTAAATCCCTGGAGCTGGTCCAAAGGTAGGAGCTGGGGCACTGGGCCCACATTGAGGCTGGGGTGGAGGCTGGTTCCATCCTGGTCCAGCTGCATACCCATAGGGCTGAACATCTGGTTGGTTTTGCGCTGGAAAAAAATTCTGGCCTACAGGGAGAATGATCACTGGGAATTTGATCTCTGGGTCACTAGCATAGGGCACATCCAAATAGACCTGTGAAAAAATGTTATTACTAATAAGTATACAGTATATGCAGACAAGTGGCACATTACAGATGGAGCCAGGCACTGTTATGCTGCTGGATGCATTTTGCAGGCATTTTGCAAGTTTTGTCCTTCTGTTCTCTTATGTTTAACCATCACTGCAAATTAATGCAAAGTTATACTGAAGTTGTTCTGCTGGCTCATCGTGGCCCAACAACCACTTAATAAGGAACTTAATATTTTTTCCTTTATCATGACTATATATAAAAAGAGTTGTTTTCCAAGCTGGGAAAATTAAAAATGTTGATCGATACAATTTGTTCATAAGAATTTAGATATCAGTACATATAAGTTGTGACATGCCAGCTGTCACACTAACCACTACAAACTGGCTAAAGGCTCAAGATGCAAGAAAATTAAAGCCAACCTAGAAATAAACCAGAGTATTGTTTTAATTTGTACATAAGTTGGCCCAGAACTGAAGATTTGTAAAATAGCATTCCTTTAAGATTTTTTAAAAGATTTTTATGATCTTAATGTAAAAGATTTAATTTAAGATGTTCCATCCATCCATGATCTTAACTGTTTATTCCTATTCAGGGTCACAGAAGAGCTGGCGGCATAGGGCGCAAAGCAGGAACAACCCTAGACAGGGTGCCAATCCATCATAGGGCACACACACTCATGTACTCACACACAGTCACACACTAGGGGCACTTTAGAGATACCAATTAACCTAATATGCATGTCTTTGTACTGTAGGAGGAACCTGGAGTACCCGGAGTAAACCCACAAGGGCATGCAGACTCCACACAGAAAGGACCCAGACTGCTCCACCCGGGGATTGAACCAAGGACCTTCTTGCTGTGAGGCGACAGCGCTACCCACAAGCCACTGTGCCGCCCTAATTTAAGATGTTAAAAGACTTAATTGCAAACCCAACCCATATAGTTTTAGTCAACAACGAAATTCAGCTTCAGCTAAATGACACGCTTGTTTCTGTTTTTAAAGTTAGAATATAAAGATGCTAGCTGTATGATGAAAAATTTTTATTAATACCTTCAATATGTAGTCAACTTTCATAATTTGACAGCATGTAATGCTCAGGTCCAGATTGGGTGGAAGCGTCAGGTCTGTATTGAGTGTTTGCTTCGAGCCAGCTGGGATGGGACCCTCAACAACTTTGAAAATAGTATGGGACGAATACTTGGAGTGACCCTGTGCAAAGAAGGACTGTTTTTGCTCGAGACTGTACTTCAGCTTGAGATCACGGGATGAAGAGTTATCGATGTCAGTGGAAACCTTGATGACCTCACCTTTGAAAAAGTAAAAAATAAAAAACATGGGATTAACAACAGCATACAGCTGTGACTTTTCTTGTGAGTCTGATGGCACTTTTTTGTAATGACACTAACTGACCTTTCATATAACCCATTTTGTTAATTGATGCCTTCACTGAGGCACTTCCAGAGGTGAAAAGTTTCATCTTTTTGTCAGTAGATCCACTCTGGGGGTTCTGAGTATACAAGAACAAAATACAATATTGAAATATACCTAAATGACTATATTTTACAAGGAAAACTAGACAGTTTTTAAAGTATTCCACATATAGTGCTGGGACAATGCATTTGCCCCTTCCCAAAATGCAGCTTTAAAATGATGATTCACTTTTTTGAAGATACAGATTTATTCAAAACCTATATCACTCATGTGAAAACGTAATCGGCACTTCAATTGACAATTGCCAATTCACCTGACCGTAATTCAATTTCAGTATCCAAACCTGTTGAATCTAAACACCACCAACTAAATAGAGCCTGCCTGGCAATGTGAAGTAGGCTAGAAGGTCTCAAAAAGCAGCACATGACGCCTAAATGACTAGAGATTTGAATACAGATGCAAAACAAAATCACTGAAACCTACCAATCTGGAAAGGGTTACAAAGCCATTGCTGAGGTTCTGGGACTCCAGCAAAACACAGTAACAGCTGTTATACACAAATTGAGACAACATGGAACAGTGGTGAACCTTCCCAGGAGTGACCAGCAAGACCGCATGGACAGCTCATCCAGGAGGTCACAAAAGAACCCAGATGAACATCTAAACACCTGCAGGTCTCACCTCAGTTACGGTCAATGTACTCAATTCCACAATAAGAAAGACACAGGGCAAAAATGACATCCGTTAAGAGCGCTGCAAAGCACAAAACACTACTGACCAAAAAGAACACAAAGGCTCGTCTCATATTTGCCAAAAACATCTAGATATCTGACAAGACTTTTGGGATAATATTCTGTGGACTGATCAAACGTGGAACAGTTTGGACTTGGGTCCCGTTACATCCGATGTAAAACTAACACTACATTCCACCATAAAAACACCATACCTATAGTCAAACATGGTGGTGGTAGTGTGATGTTCTGGGGCTGCTTTGCTTCTGCAGGACCTGGACGATCGTTATAATTGATAGAATCATGAATTCTGCTCTGTCTGAAAATCCTGAAGGAGAATTATACAGCAGGACAATAATCCGAAGCACACAAGCAAGTCATCCTCTGAATGGCTCGAAAGAAATAAAATTAAGGTTTTAGAGTGACCCACTCAAAGTCTAGACTAGAATCCCATTGAGATGCTGTGGCAAGATCTTAAACGGGCAGTTCATACTCAAAAACCCTCCAGTGTAGCTGAAGTAAAACAATTCTGCAAAGAAGAGTGGCCCAAAATGTAAAAGGCTCATCACAAGTCATCACAAACATTTGATTGTAAACAGTGGCACAACCATTTATTAGTTAGGTTTAATTACTTTTTCACATGGCTGATATGGGTTTTAAATGTCTTTATCTTCAATAAATGGAACTGTCATTTAATGGCTGCATTAGTTAGACTATCTGAAATATGACAAATTAGCAAAAACTGAAGAAACCGGGAAATACTTTGTCATGGCACTGTAATTAATAATATACATGTCTGGATTCATTTTAAATTGACATAGTAAATCGACTGTCTGTAGGTATTTATAAAAACCACCAAATGTAAAGAAAACAGAAATAGGTGATTTAGAATCAATCAATTTCAATGCTCTTTACTTTTACAACAACTCACTTTTTGGGATGTTTGGTCTTGCACAAAATCTGAATAGCAACGTATACTGTTGAATTTGCCAGCCACATTTCTGCACTGCATGCCATAGTTAATTTAATTTAACAAATTCTTGTCCATTTAATGAAGAAGCCTATACTATAGGCACTGTAGGTACTGTGGTGTTAAAATCCTAGGGACCAAGTAAACAAGTCTAGTGGAACCACAGTATTCATATTTGCCCACATGAATTCATAGAGGAAAAGCACATATAGGATTTATTTCACTTGCACGTACCATTAAATTAACACCACAAACCCTTGGCACAAAGATGATTTCTTTTGTTTCCGTGCGGTCCATTTTCCAAGAACGGTCCAGTGTGACTTCAAGAAGATACTTCACTGAGCCATGACATGTCTTAAATGACGCTGGAAAATTTCTACAGTGGAGAAAATAGTATCAATTATTTGTATGGAACGTTAATTAAAATTCTCCAAAATATTTAAAACTGAACTCTGATAAATTCTGCAAACAAATACTCCATGCTGCAATACATGTGGCTGATCTTTTAGCTGCAATAAGTCAAGTTTTTAAGCTTCTTTGAAACAGAGTTTTGTGAGTACGTAATATATAAATATGTATGTGATTCATACGAGTGATTAGTTAGGACTGCTGCAGGGCATGTGTAGGTGTCAGGCATAATGACAAGCCTGTAGTTCAGAATTTCTTGTATGTTGAGTTGCACTGCCCAAGCAAGCACATGACTGATTAGTCTTACTGAAACCTTTTTGTGACACTATAAAGCCTGTAGGGCTGGGCCAGATAAAAGGGGTGGAACTACAAACACTGAACTGAGTAATGTCTGAAGGATTACCTGAGTCCAATGCCATGTTTAGGCAATGCCGAGGGTTAAAGGTACAATTGATAATATGTATCATGTAAAAAGGCTGGATATCAGAAAACCAGAGTGTCACAGTTTCTAAGGTTTCACATACATACACACCATTGTGTCCTACCGTTAAGATACCCCTCAGGGCACAACACCTATCTTCCCATCCCCCAGAAAAATGTTCCGTATGCATTCTCTCTAACAAAACAAAGGTTCCATTTAGTGGAATGAAACAACGACATAAATGTATCTAAATACCACATATTGTATCTTCATTACCTGTAATTACTTTATCTAGGTCAGGGTTGTGATGAATTCAAAAACATTCATATCCTACTCCAGCTCCTGAGTGTGTGTAAATTTATGCATAAGAAGACTAACTAATGTGAATCACTACTTGACTGAATTCATGTGAAATATTTTGCATGGATTACTTTATATACGTAATATACTGTCAAGTTTATTATTAATTGTTATTTCATTTACAGCATTTAGCAGACACCCCTATCCAGGGCAACTTCCAGGTGTGCTTTGTAGTCTCTATCAAAAACTCATGCTAGTTTACTAGGTCAGGGACTAGGAATACCATCGAGAAAATGTTCTGAAAAGCAGTTGTTTTATATGCTTGGAATTAATTATATAAAACAATATACATAATATTATTTTTTAAAAAGAAAGCTAGGCAACTCAAACCCATAAATGTAATTTATTTATAAATTACTTTTAAAACTAATCACTCAGTGATGACAAAAGAACTGCTGCTGTATTAATGGATGACAGTCTGGTCGGTCAGCACACAGCCAGAAGCCATTTTTGCAGTCATAAAAGACAAAGAATCTCTGAAACTCATGAAATGTTGTTAACAGCTAATTGTCCAAAATCACCATACTCACCCATGGGGAAGCTGAAGGCTAAATGGATAAACATGGCTTCCGGGCTTAACCACATTGCTGTCTGGAAATGAAAAAAACAAGACGAAGAAAATCACTTACTTGTAATGGAAGACAACATAAGGAAGCTACTGTGACAACTGAATAGAAAAAAAACAGAAAATTATTTAAAAAATAGTTAACTTTAGAATTATTGATACCCTTTAAGACAACAAAATTGTTTAAAATAATTATCACACCTAAGGATTCAAATCCACAAATACATAATTCTCAGTGACACTGACATGGTGGTGGTGTGTTAGTGTGTGTTGTACTGGTGTGAGTGGATCAGACACAGCAGTGCTGCTG